>MU089657.1:0-12413 GCA_014858505.1 Corymbia citriodora subsp. variegata | reverse complement strand
CCCCCCACATTGCACTATCACTCCATTTTAGTAGATAGCTGGCCTCTGAGCACGATGGCCACCATTGTTGCCTCCTGTCCCTCCACCTCCTCCCCCTCTCATGGGTCTCTCTTTCTTTCTCTAGCTAACCAACCACTCTCTCCTCCATTTCTCTCTATTTTCTTTTCATCACCTTCGCACTCAATCAGTGAACCTTTCTTTATAATCTCCAATCGAGGCCGATCCAAGGTCATGAGGGTGTGACCACGAAATTGGAAGTGACAGTTCAACAGCAGGGAGAGAGAGAGAGAGAGAGGATTTTTTTTATTTGTGCTTTGTGAATGCACCAGACCAATGTGATTGTTAAGTGAGTGAATGAAGTGGGGTATAACAATGGGGACGGAATTACATCACCCGCTATCTAAGATCTGAATATCAAAATTGTCTATCTACATTTATTTTGTTAAGAACCATCCATACTTTTTTAAGGGGAAAAATGTCAAAAAAGTCATAAACCTATTAAATTAGTATCGATTAAGCTTTTTAACTTTTTATTGATGCTAATTTAGTCCTAAATCTTTTGACTTAATACCAATTCAGTTCTTCTAGTTAATTTTGACTAAATATTGTTGACATTAACGCTAGATAAATAATTTTTAATAATATTTTAATATTTTTTCAATCTTTTTATCTTTTTTTTATCTTTCTTCTTTTTATCTTTTTTTTATCTTTCTTTTCTTTTTCCTTCTCCATCCTTCCTTGGCCTTACCATTACCTGCCACAGGCAAGGCCCAACTAGGCTATGGCCAACCATCACCTATAGCTAGTGATTGGTCACTAGCAAAAGAAAGGAAGAAAAAGGACAAAAATAAAAAATAAAAAAATATTATTAGAAATATTATTAGAAATTATCCATTATGGTGCCATGTAGGCCGACTGACATCCACATCAATAATATCCAGCCAAAATTAGTTAGAATGACTAAATTGACACTTAGTCAAAAAATTCAAGACTAGGCATTAATGCAATAAGTTTATGATTTTTCTAATACATTTTCCCTTTTTTTAAAGAGTCTTATGGGGAAATTATCCAATAAGTCCTAAACCTAGCCAATTCAGTCATAAACCTTTAATTAGCTAATTGAGTCTTAAAGCTTTTTCATCTTTTGTAAATTGAATATATCCGACCAATTTTGGTTAGAATTATTGACATGGATGGTCACCATTGACGTGGCACTTTTCTAAATTGTTTTAATAATATTTTGATTTTTTTTTTATATTTTTTTTTACTTTTGTTTGCTTAGATTTATGGAGAAAGGGCAGACGAGGGTGGTTGGCTAATAGATGAGGGCCACAACACCCTCACTCAAAATTGGTGAGAGCTGTGATGCCCTCGCTAGATTTGGCCAAGCAAGGGCACCTCAAGCGCCCTCAGTTTAGCCGGTGAAGGTCAACCAGCCTTTGCTTATGGCTAGCAAGGATCGCTAGCCCGCTAGCGAGGATTGGTTGGCCACTCTCGTCAACCCTCTCTCAGAAAAGTTTTAAAAAAAACCATAAAAAAACTATTAAAAAGTGCAACATCAACGCCAACCATTCACATTATCAATTTCCAACCAAAATTGACCGAATAGACTCAATTAGCAAAATGTTTGAAAATTTTATGACTTAATTGGCAAAATTGAAACTTTTAGGACTAAATCAACAAAAGTACAATAAATTTAAGACTTTTTGAACAATTTTCCCAAAGTGTTATTGGTCATCCCTGGATTAGTCAAGTGACAGAATTCATTGATGTGGTGTTAACTAGGGTTGAACATTGGTCGAGGGTCAACCCTAAACAACCTTGGACCAACTTAACCCTACCGGTCCTAGTTTGGTTCCCAAGGGGATTGGACAGTCCTTGATCTAGGATATATGGACCAGTACTGTATGGACTAGTCATCAGTCATAAAAGTTTAGAGTTGGTCTAACCTAGACTAACCTTGATTGTATGTTATACACACACATATAACATATTTTAGATATATTATATATCTAATATATTATCTAAAATATTCTTATATCTATTCTAAAGAGTAAATCTTAACTTCAATGGTGTTAAATGGCATCTCATCCTCCTTCGATACTCTTGTTTTCATCTTTCTTTTTTATTATCTTCAATTTGCTAAGTAAAATTGAGAGAAACAACTTTGCTTGTAAGCAACTTTGCCCCACTCGCCGCTCCACACTCAATGCTCGCTCAAGTCATGGCTCAATGCTCTCGCCGCTCGATGCTCACGCCACTTGCCTCTCTTTGCTAGCCTCACTTGTCACCAAGTAAATTAGTTGATGCTGAGTTGACATTGAAATTGAACCGAACTCATAGGATCAGTCTAGTCCTTAGTCCCAAGCTCAACTAGATTGGTCCTTGGTCTCAAAAATTAGGGATCAATACTGTGTGATTTGGTCTTTGGGTTAGGTGCTAGACTGGCCCAACCTAGATCATGCTCACCCCTAATGTCAACGCAATTAGTAAAATATTGACATGACATAATACTACTACAAAATTACTAGCATGACATGCTGGTCATCCCTAAATTAATCAAGTGATGGAATTCACTCATGTGGCACTAAAACAGTTAGAAAATTATTGATATGAGTTAATGCTGTTACAAATCTATTTACTCGGATTTTCCTTTTATATTATTCAATGTGAACTCCCTTTTGTCTCTCCCTCCTAATAGTGTCTTCTTCTACAAATTAAAACCTACCAAGTCCAAACCAAAACACACAAAATCTGACATATGAAAAAAATGCAAAACTTCGAGTGGCTATTACCGTGAGCTCAAAAAGCTCTAGCCACCAAGGCCAAGGCCGAAAAACCTCGAGCACCCATGACCCCGGGCATGAAAAAGCTCCAGGTGAAAACTCAAGTGGTCATGGCCACGATAGAAGAAACTCTTACCGCCATGGCTGAAAGCATAATTGAGCTTGAATTAGCTCCATATGCCATGACGGCAAGCTCAAAAGAGCTCACCATCATGGCTAATTGAAGAAGCTTGAACGGCCAGTGCCTGACCTCAACAAAACTCGAGCTTTTCGAATTAAATAGTACAAGGATGACTTTGAATCAAAAAAAGTAGAGGGGCTATTTTGATTTTTCAAGTAAAAATAAATGGACCATTTGTGACATTTCGTCTACATAAAAGTGGCTTATGCTATTCACACAATTATCAACACTAGTTATCGCTACATCTATATTTATACACAACCTTCTAATTGGTCCCATGTCAATTCGCTGTAAGATGATTTCATATGTCTGGAAAGACTTCTTTCTAAATACTTTCAATATGCCAAAAGGTGGAAAGAAGTGACCCCCTTTGATAAATATGTGGCGTTACCACTGGAAGGATACTATGAGGAGCTGACATTGTTTCGGTGGTATTTCCCACTAATTACAGTGTCCATTTTGTTACTCAGTATTTAACTAAACATCCCTGAAAGTTAATGATCATTTCACAATCAAGGAATGAGGTCACTGGACAAGTTGTTAAAATTCTAATTAGTCACAATTAATGACTCTCCAAATGCTCGAGTTTGTGAGAATTTGGTGAATTTGGGATGATTCAGTGAACTTGCTCTATTCAACGATAGGAACACACAGAAACAAACATAGAGCAGGGATATGTGTAACAACTTTTCTGTACTCTTGTGACTCAGCAATGTCTCATGAAGCGATGAAGAGCAGATATTTTTGTCCCTTCAAGTCAGCATTACCTGACATAACTGCTAATCCAGTTATTAGAGTCAAGTTGCTTCCCTCCAAGAGCAATCCTCCAAGAGACCCACAGAGGAAAAAGGTCAAAACTGCTCTTGTGATTCCAAAACATTGATGGTACCAAATGTTTTGATTAGTACACGTTTACCAAGTGGGAACACCTTATAGCGGTAGGATTATTTAAGTGCCAAAAGATTTATCCTTGAGCTTATAAATGCAAAAACCTATAAATAAGTTATTAAAGAACAGGACATGATGAAACACATAAATATATGAGACATTTAATTATGATATTATCTTGAAAAGACTACAGCATGACTAAAGTTAGACTATTTCATGACATAAGTGATGAAAAAGCACTCTTCCAGTTAGTTTTCTCCCTTAATGCTGCGTGGTTTCTTTTCATGGCTAGGAACATATCACCCACAGGGATTAAAAAAGGGTTAAAACTGCTCTTGTGATTCCAAAACATTGATGAAATAGTTCAAATTAGGGTTAGTGATACCAAATGTTTTAATCAGAACACGTTTATCAAGTGGAAACATTTTATAGCAATTGGATTACTTAAATGTAAAAAGGTTTATCTCTGATGTTACAAGCGTGAAAACCTATAAACAAGTGATTAGAGGAGGTGATGAATCACATATGTATGGAACCATTAGCAATACCATCTCGAAAAGAGTACAACGTGACTAAGTCAAATTATCAATTATTCATGAAATAATTGAGGAAAACCACTCTCCCAATTAGTTTTCTCCCTTCATGCTGCATCGTTGCTTTTCATGGCCCCGAACATATCGTTGACGTATCTGTAGTTTGATTACGCATACATTTCTCGATCTGCTTAAACTATAATTTCGTACCCTTCATCTGATGCATTGTTCACCTAACCTTGTCCGTGCTCAACCGTGCATGCAGAAGAGGTTCAGCTGAACGCATATTAAAGTCCTTTCTCTAGCATTATTCGTTACCGCGCATGAATTTTCCAAGGGAAAGATCTAGGGTTTCAGATATCGGTGCAGGATACCGTGGAGAGAAAGAAACAGAGGGGCGTTAGGTGGTGACTACAGTTGACTTACGCAGAGAACAGTCTAGGGCCATATTAGCTCAGCAACTACGTAAGAGGAAATTCCCAAGAATCTGTAATAATATGTAGAAATGGTACAGGTTTCTTGTCTGAAGCAGTTAAGACTAATCCAACACAATCGTTTGGCCGGCTATTTATGTTTATAAATATGTTTTTCTGGATGTTAACAGCACGTCATAACTGGTACTCAGAGATGTCATCACAATCATGTATTTATCATATATATGCGGGTACAGATGCACATAATATGTGGATTATCATGCCCATTGTTGGGCCGGTTCAACATGGGAAGCAAACTGAACCTGCCTTACCGGTGGTTTCCAAACCAATTTACATGGAAACCGATTCGATTCTAGGGTTAAAAAAGTGGGAACCAGCCTTGATGGGTTCGGCTCTGAACATTGGCCTTCAATCGGTTGAATCTACCCTAGCCAAGGTCGTTCAAATCCAAACTCTACAAGTTTTTGATTGACAAATTTTGCTAAAAATGAGGTTGAGCATTCCAACATAAGGGGGGAGGGGGCATTATGTTGTCATAATTGAAAACTTTTGCGAAAATAATATACATGATAGAATAATAAAATAAAAAATGAAACAGACAAAAAGAAGTAGGCAAATTCCTAGGTGGACCTAAGAACCGGCCAGTTCGGTTCCAAGTGATTTTAAGATCGAACGGTTTGGTTCCCAATTCTAAAAATCGGAAGCCAATTCTTTTTGGAATTTATCCACTCTAGAGCCGGTCACTCTTAATTTTGTTTATGTACAATTTGAAAGTTGATTTAGCCAAATTAATTGTCGCATGCACCGGACAAAATTGATTCGGATAGCCATTAGAAAGTTCATAAATACGTAAAATAAAGTTGGTCCAAAATAAAGGATATCAACTCATATTCATATTACAACTACATGGCCCGGCCTAGAAACTCGGAAGGCCCCAGAAACTTGCCCTTGTCCTTTCAAGAATTGGGCTTCTGGGCTGGCTTATCATCCTTGCCACTTCAAGGCCCATTTTTTACCCAAAAAAATGCATACATTTATGGCGCAAATGAAATTATCGAAAAATATTTTCCTTACTTTTTCAACGTCTAGCTTAATAGGAAAAGAGAGAGATTATGTTTACTATATATTGGTTACAAAATTTGATATTCTAAATGATGTGATAAATTGTTATTGAATATTGAAAATGACCCACTTAATTAATTATCCATTCACAATTTGTCACGTTATCTAGCATGCTAAATTCATGTATATGTCTAAGTATATCTAGCATTGCTATAATAAAAAAGCCGAACTTGGGTGGAGACATTTATTTTCGCCTAGTCGCAAAGTTTATGAATTGAAGTCACCCAACAAAGATCTACTTATTTCACAAGGATCTACTTACTTCTCAAAGAAGTTGTTTCCAGGAAAGAAAAGAAAATGACTTGAATCTCCAATGTTTGGTGAGGAATTTTCAAAAGAATCCAGCAACCGTCTTTCTATCTATCACTGAAAAACTCAAAACCCATCTTCTAGAAACAGGACCCGAAGACCCGACCCGACCCGACCCGGCCTTTTCCGAACGTTCATTTTTCTATTCAAGCCCGGCCCATACAAAAAACGGAAGAGGAAGTAGCTCAACTAAAAATATCACAGCAACGTCAACGGCACTTCCCCTAAAAACGCGAAAGCCTTATCTCCATTTCCCCCCCTCTCTCCCTTCTCGGCGGCAATGGCGACGTTCACCACCCTCTCCCTCCCTCCCAAAACCCTAACCCCTTCCTCCGCTCCGCGCCCGCCGCTGGCGGCGGCGCTCGCTCCGTCGCCGGTCCTCCGTTTCGGCTCCGGCGAGCCCGGGCTCTGGAGGCGCGGCCGCCGGGAGCTGCGGGTCCGGAGGTCGCTCGTCGTCGTGGCTGCGGTCGATGGGGAGTACTCGTCGAGGAGGAGCAGCAGCAGCGAGCCGAGGGAGACCATCATGCTCCCCGGGTGCGATTACAACCACTGGCTCATCGTCATGGAGTTCCCCAAGGACCCTGCCCCTACCCGGGAGCAGATGATCGACACTTACCTCAATACTCTCGCCACTGTGCTCGGAAGGTTACTCTTTGCTGTCTCTCTCTAAGCATGAATGTGCTTGTTGTGGTTGGATTTGGGTTTTGTTCCTGCGATTTTCTTGCGTCTGCAATTGATGGTAGGAATGTTATGGGCATTTGGTGGAGTTTGGAATGTTGTTGATTGGAATATGCTGAATGCTTATGGTTATTTGATTAGTACTTCAAGTCGAGTCTAGACGTCGAGTCTAGACGATATACGCACAGATGAATTTGGAAGAATTACACCATAGAAGGAAACGTAGGTGACATTGTGGAAATCCGGGGGAGTTGCCAATTCTTGAGGAACGCCTTTACTTATAGAAAATTTCAGTTCTGGATGACCAGAAAGGCCGTATTATGGATGTTTGATCAGATGGGTAATTGATGAGGGAAACATAAGAAATGAGATTTATTGGATTACTATCTTTTTTCAAGTGTAGAGACGTATATCTAGAGAGTGGTTTGGCTTGGCTCCTCCGCTTTTGTTATAAGTGGCTTCCACTTTGATAGAACACCAAGCAAGAGGTTGTGATTACTTGGCTGCTTGTCATTTTGTAATTGCTCCTGAGTGTGATTATGGGATGTGGTTTCGCTTCCTCTTTCATTTAGTTTTATGTTCGTTGATTGAATTTTGGTATGTTGCTTCTTCGACTCTTGACAATTTCATTGTGTCATTTGTCTCAGCATGGAGGAGGCAAAGAAGAACATGTATGCATTTAGCACCACAACCTATACTGGGTTTCAGTGTACCGTGGATGAAGCTACATCTGAGAAATTTAAAGGTAAGGAACTAGATTTGAAACTGTGTGAATTGGAACCCTGGCATTTTTTTGGGCTTTCCTATGAAGTAATTGCTGATTTGCGATTCCTGTCCTTCTAGGTTTGCCTGGGGTTCTGTGGGTACTCCCTGATTCATACATAGATGTGAAGAACAAGGATTATGGAGGTTCACTACTTTACGCAATTTTTTTAATCTCGAGACATTCTTCAATATGAATGTCTATGCCTTTTTCCTTTCGAGAACAATATCCAGCTTATCGTTTTCCTCTATGCTGATCTCAGGGGATAAATACATCAATGGAGAGATCATTCCTTGCCAATATCCGACTTATCAGCCCAAGCCTCGAAATAACTCTAGATATGAGAGTAGAAGGTATGAAAGGAAGAGAGATGGCCCACCACGTCAAAGGCCAAGACCTAAACAGGAGGCGACCAGCACAGAGTCATCATCTGCATGAGGTAATGGAGCTTATCAGCCATGTTATCACTGCATTCATTAGATGACTTAGTGTATGCCGATACTTTCCCTGTTCTTTCAAGCAATCGATCATGAAGTTTACTGCATATTGGATTAATTTGGCAAATTCTTTCTATTCATCTTCTTTTTTATTCATGTTTTCCTTCAGGTGCATGAAGGTATTGATTTCCAGTGGATGGCCTGGTTATAATTGTTTGTGCATCTTTCCTAGTCTTGAGCTGATAAAAGATGATGCTCGGTCTGTGTGGCCTCACACTAGAAGATCTTTTTTATGGTGCAAGCATTGACAGATGCATGCTTTGTGCACTTAGAAGACAGTAGAATGGTCCCATCTAAGGAACATGACATTTTGTTCTTGTGTTCCTCCCGCTGAGTGTGGACAGAGATATAGTTTCTTGTTATTTCCAGAGTATTCTGGCATGTCTTGTGGCGTCGACATCAGTATGTTTTTCAAATTGCAAGTTTCCCAGTTGCATTTGTTATGCTTGCATGTGTATCTTTAGTTTCAAATACCCTCTAGGATGGCATTTGGCTCCTCTATTGTATACTTCAACGGCAACAGAGTAGATTGGTTCTAAACGGTGCCGTGACAATACCCAGTTAGTGGATGTGGAGGTAGTAACTGGTGGAAAAAGGTGGAGGGCGTGGATTATTTGTTGTTGGTGTGGCTTCTGTGTGGATTAATATATGGTGTGAAAATGATGGCAATAAAGACTTCCAGTAGATGGAAGCTGTGTATGGCCAAGGCTGACTGATGGTGGAGGTGTTGGGGGTTGCGGGGGTGACGATGGCAAACAATGGCTGCTGGCGGTGGCAATTCAAATTGGTCAGAGGACCCAAAATTTTAAACTCGGGTTATGAAGAAAGAAATTTGGTTAAATCTTGGGGCTGGCTGAAAAATCTTAAATGCAATCTTGAAAAACAACTTGTAGAGTAGTTGAGGGCGATCCCTGGATCTGCTGTGATAGGTGGTCGTCTGAGGAAATTTTGATGGCAAGATGCTACTTGAATTTCTGAAATGTCTTGCTTTTTAAAGAAGTGAAATTGGTTCTTGGATTTTTATTCTTTGGCCAAGGTTTCTGAAATCGAAGACGCATGTTTAGTCGATTGAAGTTGTATTTCCTTTTTCATGCGCAGCATGAAGTTTTGGACAAGCAGATCCTGGGAAAATGCAAGTGGGATTTTGTTTAATACAAGATTTTAAAGTCTAGTTGGTGATCTTTATCTTTTGGCGAATTTGGCACGCCTCATACGAAAGCAACAAGGCTATTGAAATGATTGATGATCAATTTTTTTTGGCGCCTGGGAAGACTGTTGGCACTCTTTTCAAAGTCACTCTCATCTCATTTCCTTTCCCTTCGTTGTTGAGAGCCTCAAAAGTAAACTTTCACCAGTCATGATGATGTTGAAGCTCCGTTTGTCTTGTCATGACATCAATTATGAAATGCGTCCCTCGTCCTCGCTATGATTCCCTACTTTCTCAAATGACACATCACGTGGAGGCAACCTCCACTTGTCCAAATTTGTCGAAGTTGGCAAGAGAGTGTCTCAATATATGTTGTTGACACCTAAATTTTGATAAATCATTCATAATTTAATATTGTATAGCATATAGTTTTAGGAGCATAATTTTTCAATAATTTGCGGTGGCCGATTTTGAAAAGACAAGGGATGTGGATGGTTCAAAAGTAAAATATATCTACAGGGATGTGGCCGGTTCAAAATTCAAACATATCTGCAGGGATGTGGTCGGTTCAAAGGTAAAGTATATCCGCATGGTCAAGAAAAGGAATGGATGTGGTTGGTTCAAAGGTAAAGTATATCTGCATGGTTAAAGATAGGAAAAGAGCAGAAAGGATATATCCGCAATAAGAAAGCCGATGATCGTGTCATTATCTTATATTTTTTGAGGGCACCGTGTTGTCTTGCCTATAAAAGGGGGACAGACACACCGAAAAAAGAGGACGCGGAATACACGGCTGCAAAAAGGGAGAGCGAAATTGTGAGAGGGTGCCCAGAGAGAGCGAGAGAAAAAAGGAGAGAGAGGAGGAAAAAAGAAGGGGATCCAGATCACGATTTCCGATCTTGAGGCAGCGATCGACGATCACGGCCACAATTTTCACGAGAATTGTGAGTGGTGATTTGCGATTCCAGTGGCTGCCAAATAAATTCCAACGACGCCCAGTGAATTCCCTGCACGTTCAATTCGTGAAAGTCCAAGTGTTGAATTTGCCTCCTTTGGGTGACGTACAAATTTCGGAAAAGCTGCTGATTTGGTGAAAAAAAGAGCAGCCAAGCGGAACTTCATCGAACAATATTACTTGAAGCCATGCCAACGATCTTCAGTGGAGAGGAAGTCCTGAAGGAGTGCACTTGGATCATCCACGAGCAAGAAGAGCCCAGGTGACGAAATTCTAACCTGGATCATAAGCTCGTCTTCTCGAGTCCAGCATCGCCGCCCCTGCCGATCCACCACTCACGGGCCGTGGTTCACAAGTTGCTGAGTTTGGGAGCTAATATTCGGATTAGGTAAAATCTCGTATGATTTGATTTTTCCAAATACTTAGTTTCATTTCTTGAAATATTGCGGATATATTTGTTTAGACTCCATACTATAGTATCCCGAATTTCAAGTAGCCTTTTAAATTAGAGATTATTCTCTAATTTCTTAACGTGCCATAATCGTCAATCCGATCTCACGTTTGAGATACGATTCGCGATTGCACGGAAAATCGGCCAATTCGATCTCATGCCCGAGATACGATTCGTCGATTTTATTTGTTTCTTGGGTGATTGATTTTATTCATAGAATATGTTTTAATTGACGTAGATTGCATGTTAGGATAGGGTTCATCTAGTTAGAGATAACATAAACTAGGATTCGATTTAGATTAACCTTTAGATTGAATTAGATAATTTCTAGAACTAGGAAATTTATTTGTTTATTTTAATTTCATGGAAAAACACACAAAAAAAACATATCACTTGCATGTCATATAGTTTTGGTTGCACATTGCATGCCATTATAGTTAGACACTTTCGTACGTCATTACATGCAAACTGCCTGCCAATCATTTTTTTTAAATAAAAGAGAAAAGGTACCGAAAGGGCGTTAGAGAAATCTAACGTAATCAAGTCCCCGATCCCATAGTCTCTGGTTCGTAGGAGTAAAGTAATCCTCCCGTTACTTTACTTGGGTTTCTAATCGACCCACCAAAAAATAGATTAGTGGCGACTCCCAGTAAAAATCATTTGCATGCTAAAAACTTAAACCCTAAGTCGCGAATTGGTATGGGCTTGGGAGAGCCCGAGCTAAGTTTAGGCTTAGTAATCCATTAGCCAAACCCTAGGTGGTGCACCCGAGGTGAGGTCGCGACAGCTTGGCGACTCCGCTGGGGACTTGAGTTTAAACTCTTAGTGGACTTAGGCCAATTTTCTCTTTTGTTTAAAAATTATTTTTGTTTGGCAGCGAGGATACCAGGTACGTCCCTAACTATTTGAGGTGTTAAATGTTTTTGCAGATGGGAGTTATAAGGGGTGGAGTGATTGTTAACCCATTGTCTTGCAGGTTGGAGTTGGGAATGAATATTTTGAATTATTGAAGTGTTGTGGTGAATATAAACTGTTGTGCATGCCTATGCATTTACACTACACTCTTGCACACACAACCTGCCGCCGGACCTGGGCCGCATAGGATTAATTAGGATGGTATTGAAATGGATACCACTCCGACCGCATGCCTGCGGTACGAGTTGCCCATCTCAATCCCGAAATTTCTTTTTTAGTGTCAAGAGTACCCACCTCGGCCCGTGTGCCCACGACCCGGGTTGGCTCTTCGACCAAGCCGGAGTCATGAGGACCCGACTTAGTCCGCACGCCCGCGGCTAGTCCAATCATCCTTGTGGCTCCATTTTGTTAAGCCTTTCAGAGTAGAAATCGAGCCACGTACCATGTGCATGTCTATGTGATTGCTACCTATCTATCAGTGAAGTAAGTTCTCTTAACTCTCATTTCGCAATTTATTATTTTGTCGGTCCATGACATTAGGTTGGTCACGAGTCTTGGTCAATATACAATGGGAATACTAGACGTTCGAATTATTCTCCCTCCCAAAGAAAAGCTCAACACATGGTGGGGCAAGTTGGACCAAGCTAGCCGCAAGTTCGTAGAGTCACATATCGGCCGGCTCCTTCCTCTACTGCATATTAATATTCATGGTGGCCTTGTTCAAGCTCTTGCTCATTGTTGGTGCCCTCAAACT
>MU089656.1:0-136089 GCA_014858505.1 Corymbia citriodora subsp. variegata | reverse complement strand
GGCCGGCGTGCGACAGCAGAAGGGACGGCTGGCTCAGCTAAGGGGGAAAAAGAAGCAGTCGGTCTCGGCTGGTAGTTGTCCAGCTTAGCTTGCGGCGGAGGATGGAATGCGGTTGCTCCGTAGCGACGAGGTTCGGCGGAGGTGGTCAGCCATGGCGATGGTTGGCGGCAGTTTAAACCAGAACGGCAGCTACCCCAGAAGGGGTAAAAAAGAACAGAGAAGAAGGAAGATGAATCCAAATGAGAGAGGGACGGTCGGGCGATGGTCCCGTGTGTGGTTAACAGCTCGGCTGAGTTGCGGCGGTGACAGGTGACAGCTGGTGAGACGGGGCGTGCGGCTAGAACAACGCCGAACAGAAGGGGCGAGAGAGAGAGAGAGGCATGCGTGCGGCCGAAGGAAAGAAGAACGTGCAGAGGGTGAGAGAAGCTCATGGGGACGTGCGCTGTAGAGCGGGAAGAACGTCCCCCCGCCTCCCCGCCCCTGGGGCATGAGAATGAGAGTCCCTTTCCCATCTAGCAAAATTTTCCCCACCAATTTGCTTCCCCACCTGGTCATTTCCCCATTTTAGGATGAATCTCCCTAAATGCCCTGAGTCGAAAATGAAGAAGTAGGAACGTCTCGTTTTCAAAATTTTTAGCCTGTCGGTCCCTTGCAACACTTCCAAGCGAACTGAAAATTTTCGAGAATTAATGAGACAATAACCAACAATCTCATCCTAACGTGCTGAAAAGCTCGATACTTGAGATCGGATTAAATTTCCAGTAAGTTAATCAATTGCAACTTTAGTACATCTCAGATTAATTGGCGGTTTTTATGGAACACACATCATGAACTTGTATTTAAAATAATATTAATTCACGTTTGAGCCTCCTCAATCCCCGAATGACCTTGATTGTCTTGTAATTACGAGAGATCAATTGCTTAACCTTTGTCAATCCTTATGGTCGCCTCATCATCCATGTTCGAGTTCTCTAGTCCTGCGTGTGCTTGAATCATTAATAGCCTTTTCCCTTTGGTTAGTATTTCATAAGTGAGTGAGACTTAACTAATAGCGCATTGAAGATATATTCATTTATATAATCCAAAATAGTTTGAACATTCGGGACATCACAAGAATCATGCATTTTTCATGCGTTGACAATTGGATATTCTTGAAAGGTCAAACATAGAAAAATTTAAGATTCAAAATCCCTAATTGAGATAGGACTCCTTTCTTGACCAAAAACAGTTGATTAAGCATTCATAACATCTCAAAAGGGAAAGGGAAGGAGTCATAAGTTTGTTATACAACGATTTAATATTTTCAGTTGTATTGTACTTTGAGCTTATATTGGATACATTGCCATGTTTGATATCTTGAAGTTGCAGTCAACCATTCCATTGATCAAAATCATCAACATTTTAAATGTCCATGTTTCAAGTCTCTAAATAGTTAAGTAACAATCTAGGGGATGCATATGTTCTTGCAGTTGGTGGAAAGCAATCCTACCAAAAAAAAAAAGTCCCACTAATAATACCTCTGAGAATGGGAACATATGTACTATTTACATAGGTTGTGCAAGTCTATCCACGGCAATTATGAACATGACCATATATTTGTGTATTTATGCAGGCCTTTCATCAATTGGTGTTCCATGCCCTTCCCACTTAATAGTCTCTACTTGTGTGGAGAAGTTGCTCTTTTGATGTAAATCCTTGTGATGCTAGATGAAAGGAAGAATCATGGATCATGTTTCGGTTCCTTGCAAGCCACTTCTGACTTGAATCCAACGATCATGGCCTATGTGGCTAAAACTTGCAGACAGATGGTGGTTCTGCGATTTATTGGAGAAGTGCTTCAAATCTTGCACAAGGTGTCGGGATGGTGGGAGGGCGAAAAAGAACTTTGATGGTAGGTTTAGGAACTTAGCTTTTCAAGAAAAATTAAAATATAGGCATTAGATTTATTTCATCATTTTGATAAATGAGACGGTGGACAGCAATTTTACAATGTGGAACATGGTGTTAGGTATCCAATCAGTAATTAAAGAACATAAACTTGATGGTTTACTATATACGAGTGAAAGTAACACATCAGCTTATAGTAGGGTTATATCTCTTGTTTTCTCCAATATAACAATTCTTGATCTATAGCTTTTTCTCTCTTAGAGAAGTGAGTAAATTTCACTAAAACTTAACGAAAAGCAAGATATGCAACGCTACCGTAAGCCGATCTATAAATTTCATCCATATGTAGTAAACTGTTAGGTTTATTTGCTTCAAGTACTTATCTGATACATCTAGTAGCCATGTTCAATATTGTGAACTTGCTGCCTGCAATCTCATTTATCAAAATTAAAAAGTCTAACAGCTTGGATTTTAGCTTTCTTGAATAGGTAAATACTAAACCAATGATTTACATGATCAAGTTTGTAGAGTTAAGCAATCCCAATGAAAGCTACCATTAATTCTACCTATAAGTATGGGATATGATTAGAGGCAAAATATGCAAGTGCATCCACAAAAATTATGAGATGGCCGGTATTTTGCATATTTATATACCCTTCAAATTTTGGTGCTTCAAACATTATCCTATGCCAAATTCTACTTTCTCCTTGTAGTTACACTAGTGACTCTCCTTCCCCGTATGAACAAATTGTTTCCCTTGGCCTTTTTAGTTTCGTCTTTTTCTCCAATGTAAGGCCTGGAGATGAAAATGAAGCCAAGAATCATGTATTTCATGTTGTCCCAACCATTTCGAAGATTGAGTTTTGATACACATCTCACATGCACCCACAACGCAGGCCAAAAATCGGATCTGTGTCTTTCTCCAATGCCTTTTTTGCTTGCCTTAAGGAAAGTGTGGGGATGAGAAGATACCCTCACGCTCCCTCCGACCGGGTTGAAGGCAAGCATCCACTTCATTCAAAACCAGGAAACTTCTATCATCTTAATCCCGCTTACTGACCAGTTTAGACGGTACCTCCATGACAAAGTCAACTTCTGTTTACAAGCAGTAGCGTCCAGTTCCAAGTAAGTTACAGAAGTGAGCCACTTCTTCTGGAGACTTATACAAACACCATTTATTCTGTGGGTTTTAGACTATTAAGTCAAAAGGCATCAAGAAAAGGAGAGAAGAAACCGGAGCCTACTAAGCAATCTGTGTGCTTATCCAGAAAGCAACCACTGAACAACAACCCACATCCAGAAAATCAGAATGTGTCAGAACTGCTCTAATTGGCAGCTTACAGTCATCATCAGAGTGAAGAGTGCTGAGAGTTTGAAGGTAAAATAAAGCATCCTTAAAGCAAGGGGTGCTAGAATCACTTCGTCGCATCTATAAAATCATTTTTCAATAATGAAATGTAATTATATATCACATGTTCAATTTGAGAGAACTCAGCCATTGTGCAGGGAGGAAAAAGGCCTTGCATTTCCCTAGATGTCGCTTCACTTATGTATTTCAATGAAAGGACCTTTACTTTTCTGAACTTTTTTGTTTCAGTTCCACGCTCTCTGCCTTTGTAATGCATCAATTGAGAACAAGTGAGCTTTTACCCCTTGAACTTGAAGAAACAACTTCTGTGGAATTTTCATTTTTCATCTTGATTCCATATTTCCTGTCTACAAGGTGATTGATGCTTTCGACTAGCCAAGAAAGTCCCTAGAAAAGGAGACTAGCTGCCTGAAATTGAATTGCTTTTAATTTAACTTAGTTCATCCCATCATATCAGAGATAGCTTTCCAGCATTTCGACTTAGTCCTATTGGAAAGTATCAGCCATACAAATGGAGCAAATATTTTAACAACAGAGTGAAACACCTTAACCGATAAAAAGAAGAAGAAGAAAAAAAACCAATGGAGGCAGTTAAACTAGTCCTATCGTTACTATCGATAGTGAAACAAGCTAAAGGCAAAGTATATGCAAGAAGAGAAAGCAAAAACTGTGCCTAGAAAAAGGAGTAACCAGTGTAGGAAAAGCATCAATTGCATGAGTTACTGTTCTTGTGATAAGATGCAGTGGATTTCGAACAACCTGGAAGACACAAAAGATTTCGTCATTATGAAATCAACAAGACTTGTGTCACGGAATGCATGATGCATAAAAGCTGCTAACTATCTGGTTCATAGCCTTTGCCAGCACTTGCTGTGTGAAAACTGTTTGCTGCTCAAAACAAGTTGAGCAAGCATCCATCACCTGTGAAACAAATGTCCAACCTTATAAATGAAAGAGACTGCCAGAATGCCACCTAAAGCATTAACCTGAATTGGAAACAAGAACTCCATGCAGCTGACATTTTTTAAACGTTCAAATAGATCTGCCAAAAGTTTAAAGAAGGCTATGAAGAACATATGAGGTTTCTGGTTCTACAAAAACATGCTGCTAGCGTGAAGGATATGGCAATGCTACTTTTAGTTCTGCTAAGCGATTCTAATTTTCCTTTGCCAATGATTAAGAATTAGCCTGAGCTCTTTATGCCCTCTTATGTATAGGTTAACATTCAATTTTTGAGAAGAAAGCCTGACAAATGAGTTGGTGGTAAGCCAAGTGAACTGACTTGGTTAAGACTCGACTAATCAACCTGTCTACTTCTTTTGATTTACATAAGAGTTTCTACAAGAAATGGACAACTCGATAGTGTTGCATTGTACTGCATTAAGTTACATTTGCTAATTTTGGTCGGACAATTCACCAAGTGGATAACAGTATTTGGTTGAGGTACTTATTGGATGTAAACTTTCTGTCTTCCTTTTTATGCTGCTCAGCTTTTTTGCTGCAGATGAGCTCTCGGTTCATAGGGATTATAACATTTATTTTTCTTAGTAGGACCAGCTTTTGTAATCAGGCGCTTGATCTTCAGCTTTTTAATTTTGGATTAGCCCTCTACTAGACCCTTGCTCCCATGATTCTGTGCAAAGCCAGGGGATTTAGATAAAGTGACCTTGTAACCTGTCAACTCTCCCTCATGATGTCGCATATTCAGTTTCCCTGATGTAATATCTGCCGTATCCTCCTCCATCAACTCCATAATCCCCTTGTTCTTGCTGTTGTTGTGGTCCTCAAAAGGCACCAACTGGGTGGACAACTCGGGAGTCTCAAGTACAACTTATGCTTCTTCAACCTTTCTCTCTTGTTTCTCATAAAAGGCTAACCAAAATGAGCTATGCTCCCGAGCTTCAGCACGTAGCCATTGGCCATAGTACATCTTGTATTTCCCTTCCAATTTTTCTTCATCAAAGGGAAAGTCTTTGCAATACATAGCGTAGTGGCCCAATTTCCACAAGAGTAGCAGAAATGTGATAATCTTTCATATTGAAAATCCAGCCTTGTGTTCTTGCCTTCTAGTCTTATTAACTTCCCTGTTTTCATTGGCTCTTGTAAGTTGATATCTACTCTGGCCTTCCCAGCTCTAAGTGATGCCCCATATTTAGTTTCAACTTTAATCTCCATCACTCTCCCTAAATGTCTCACAGCTCTGCTAATAGTGTTCTCCATGCACCACTCCAGAGGAAGCTCAAATACTCGAACCTAGAAAGCACAAGTCATAACAATGAAGGGGAGTGTTTGGTATCCAAGGTTTTAAAATCACCAAGTGAATCGAGAAAAGCCAAGGACCATGTTCCAACACCCTGTTTTTCCCCCCTCATATCTGAACTTAAATACATACAACCCAGCCTCTCTTTTTGCACACATGATCTAGAACAATTCATGATTTTCTCTAGTTCTGTTTTAATTAGATTAGTCTCTTTAGAAAAATTGAATTTGATTTAAACTAAGCCTATGGGGTTGCTATTTTAAGGAGACCTACTTGACATAATATCTAGTTCTTTTCGGTACCTTATTTCTTACTGGTCTTTTTATTACCCCATTTAATGTGTTTGTCTCCATTCCCCGACGTCACTTCTTTTTGGTTGGTTAGGTCACATGTCAGGATCATAATAAACATAAAAACATCACATGGAAATTTAACAGGGTTCAAACCATTTGATCACTTAGATAAGCAATTCAATCAAGTTATGATTGTGGGGAAAATATTAGATAATATGAAAAAGAAGAGATGTTGGATGGAAAAAATGAGAAAATAAGATTAATAGTTTGAGGTGTAACAATGTCTATCTCTAAAAAGTATGAAACTTGGTAAGTAAGACTCTTACGGCTATGTCCAAGGATACAATAGACTTTTTTCTGTATTCCATACTGAATATTAAAAGAAACAGGAAGAACATTATGTGTATAACCCAACGCAAAGTAAAGGAAAGATGCGAGAATTCAAGTATCTTAAAAAGATTGTGTTTTAAAGTTTAATTTGTATTCAAAAAAGAGATGGCGAACTGTTATAAATCCATTATAAAAAAATTGAGGGTTTATAGAGAAATAAATTACATGTTACAAAATCATTATAAATCATTATATAACCATTAAATAGCCGTTAAATGGCTGTTATAAAATGTTATGAAACCGTTTTATTTTCATGGCAGACAAACTGTTACAAAATTTTCGACTGTAAAAAATCTATTACAAAATCCAAAATTTCCTATATTTGAAAACTTATAGAGATACAAGAAGTTTGATACACAATAATATAATATTTCCAGTTGTACATCTTTGAGCTTTAATTGGATACATGTAATAGCCATGTTAGATATAGTGAAATTGCCGTCAACCATTCCATTGATAAAAAAATAAAAAAATTCTGAATGTCTATGTTTCAATTCTCTCATATAGTTAAGAAACAACCTAGGAGATGCATCTGGTCTTGCTTTTAGAGGAAAGCAATCCTAGAAAAAAAAAAACCTACCATTAATAATACCCCTAGGCATGGGAATGTACATGCTTGTTATAGTAGGTTATGCAAGTCTATCCACAGCAATAATGAACAATGACCAAATATTTGGGTATTTATGCAACCTTTCATCATCTAGTGTTCCATGCCCTAGCCACTTGATAGTCTCCATCTATGTGGAGAAAGTTTCTCCTTCGATGCAAAATCTTTATGATGCTAGATGAAATGAAGAATCTTGGATCATGTTTCGCTCTCATGCAAATCACTTTTTACTTGCATACAATGATCATGTCTTGCACGGTCCAAACCTACAAACAAACAGTCGGATCAGCGATTTACCAAAGAAGTGCTTCAACCTTGTGTGAAGCAATTAGAATGGTAAGATGGTGAAAGAGCATTATACGAAGATTTGGCTTAGCCACAATAATTCATCCTCACATGGTTATTAATTCTCACACTTTTATTGCAGTGATCAACTTTCACGATATAACGAAATTATGGGGATGGAATTATCCAGCTGCTCAAACTCACTTCTATTGAAGGGAGATTGCCCCATGAGAAGTTGCTTGCCAAGGGAAATCGCGGTGGGAGGTTTGGAATTTAGTTGAACCGGAGTGGGCTCATCCTACGGCAAATTTGGAGCTCCTTCTACATTCCATGAGGTGGTTAACACACCACAATCGGCATACGCATGGGAAACAAATTTATCTCAAGGTTATCCCAAAACAAAAGAAAAAAAAAGAAAAAAGAAAAAAAAGGAGAATCATGAAGAGAACATGGGCACAAGTTGATGGTCAATAGATTCGCGTTTTCATTTATCTAATGTAAAGATTGTCTAATGAACAATCTTTTTTGTATGGTTTGATGAGCTCCCTGTATGTCCATGAATTTCATACATCTTCATTCTTATCTCACATCTCATATCGTGTGTCATTTTAACTTATATATGCTTTCACTCACAAAGCATATTATGCTAAGACTTTTTTGCATAGTTAGCCAGATTGTCAAGATGCTAGGACACGCTAAAAGTTTGCCATAACAAGTTGAGGCCTCGAATGTGAGCATGCCCATGCTCAATCGGAAAAGTCCATTCAGACTTTGGCTAATAGCATAATACTTAAATCGAGAAAAAACTGATATTTGAAATCCCTAACCACGACAAGACTAGTTTCTTGATGAAAAAATAATCGATTAAGCATCCATAACATCCCAAAAAGGAAAAAAATCATAAATTTGATATATAATGATCTATTATTCATTGCCTATTGTACTTTGAGCTTTTATCAAATACCTCTAATAGCTATGTTCGATATTGTGATATTATAGTCCACCATTCCATCGATCAAAATTATTTACAATCTAAAAGTCCATGTTTTAATTCTTTTTTTTTTCATATATTTTGTTTTGTTAGAATTCTTCATATACTTAAGTAACAACCAAGGGGATGCATGATCTTGCTTCTAGAGGAAACAAATCCTAGAAATAAAACTTGCCTTTGATAATATCTCTGAGCATGGGAATGTATGTACTATTTACTGTAGGTTGTCCAAGTCCATCCACAGCAATAATGAACATGACCATATATATGGATATTTATGCACCCTTTCATCAATTGGTGTTCCATACCCTAGCCACTTAATAGTCGCTATCTATGTGGAGAAGTTGCTCCTTTGAAGTAAAACCTAGTGACACCAAATGAAAGGAAGAATCATGGATGTTGTTTCGCTTCCGTGCAAACCACTTTTGACTTGCATCAAATGATCATGTCCTGCATGGTCCAAAATTCTTGGCAAACTGTCAGGTCAATGATTAGAAGTGCTTCAAGCTTGTGCAAAAGCATTGTGATGGTAGGAAGGTGAAAGAGCATTATGTCAAACTTTGGCTTGGCCATGATAGTTCATCCTCACATGGTTATTAATTCTTGCACTTTTATTGCAGTAATGAACTCTTATAGTGGGACGAAGTTCTTGAGACCAAGATATCCACCATTCTACGCTAGCAAAGGCAATTGAAGTGGTTGCGGTTTGCTTGGGTGCCATGCTCATCCTCGCTTGTATTGAAGGGTGAATTCTTGTCCATGGGAAGAATTGTGAGGCATGGCTTGGACTTAGCTGAAACGATGTGGACTTCCCCTATGGCAAGTTTGGGTCTCCCTATCATTGCGTGTGCTATAACCAGCATACACATAGAGAACAAGTTTCTCTCAAGGTTATCCCGTAAGAAAACAAGAGTCATGGAGGAAGAGATCATGGGACAAGTTAATGGTCAGTAGATTTGACTTTTCATGTACCTAATGTAAAGATTGCACAATGATTGATCTTTTTTGTACGGTGTGACAAGCTTTCCATCAGTACATGAATTGCATACATCTTCCTTATCCCATATCTCTTATTGCGTGTCATTTCAAATTTATATATGCTCTCCCTCCCAAAGCATATAGCATGATGAGTCTCGTGCATGGCAGCCTTAGTTGTCGATATGATAGGCCACGCTAAGAGTTTGCCTTAAGAAGTAGAGGCCTAAAATGTGCGCATGCCCATGCTCTATTGAAAAAGTCCATTTGGATTTTAGTTAAAAGCACAATTGTTAAATCGAGAAAAAGAATTGTGAATTGAAATTTTAAATTTATGAATAGTGAATAGAAAATCAAATTAAATGATAAGATTTGGTAAATACCCAAGACTAGTATTTTGTGTTGATGACAGTTATAAATTTTGTTGATAATAACAAATGATATTTAATATTTGAGTAAGAATAATGATCTAGTAAATTAATTTCCCGTAGTTTTCTAAAAAGTAAAGATTACTTTGAAATACAAATTACAATGTTTTGTATGTCTTTTTTCATTTATCATTATAGCGTCAAAGAATAAAATTTATTTGTAATAACTCTGTAACTATGAAAATACAATATATTAGTGAATATTCATTTAGGTAAATGTATAAAAAGTGGAACCGTTGAACCCATACACATGTTCACTTGTAGATTTTTTAGTGAACCGATAAACTCACTTGAGATTATGAATATTAGCGACTCATCTTACAATTACTAATCACTAAGGCCTCGAGTCGAAATTAATCAAATCGCATGAGATGAATCTATAATCATGCAATTTTGATAATTATAATTAATAGTAATTGACTGAGGTCCTTGAGTTTAATTAACAAGTGAAGTCATTCATAAAGTGATTCCGTAATAACTTTATTGTGAACTATCAACCAATCGAACTTGAAATTGAAAATACAGTGAATAACCTCGATAATTCGACAATTACTCAAAATTGTGCAACATAGTAATTTAGTCACGAAGGTTTGCTAAGGTATTCATTATAATTGCATAAACACCAAATTATAAAAACATTATGTTATGAGACTGAAAATTGTATGAACATGAGATGCTATTTAAGTGTAGTTTTCCATCCCTATTTCATATTTTGACTACGTTATGCAAGAGACCTTTGAGTAGAGCATACACATGGTTCATGTATGTTATATTGGAAGTTCTAGCTTTCAACCTCACGTTTTTTCTAATTATGTGCTTTTAATTTATCTAATTAGATCATGCTAGTTTCAAAAATTTAATAATCAATTCCTTTGATGTTGAATTCAACCAAATTTAACACACATCACCATTGGATGGCGTCAGAGTATGAAAAGATAAAATATGCCCATGCCACATGGATGCATGTGGAAAAGTTTAGCCAATGCAAATGACTACAGAGCATGATATGGATGATATCTGGCCAATGTGGTTAGCAATGAGGATATCAACTTTTGAAAAATTTTGTTGACATCATAGCACGATGTGTTCTGATGGCTTCACCAGTTGGGTTTGAGGGCCCGACACGCCCGGACCCATTTTTCAATAGCGCCACGCACGGTTCCGGACAAGATCAATCTCGAGAAAAGATGGGAACTTGCATCTCCCGACGTCAACTAGAAAGCAAACCCATGTTGAATTTCGGCTTACTGCTGCTGTCTAGGACCTCATAACCCATTTTGCGAATCACTCGGGCGCGTGCGATTCGAAGCTACATCTCCAACTTCAAGCATTGCAACTCGCGGCTCCTGAACAATTCGTAAAGAGAGACAAGAACGGGGGCAAATTAAAAAGAATAATAAAATGATTTTGTTGATGTCATCGACGATGTGCTTCGATGGCTCCGCCAGTTGGGTTTGGCCAATATGGAGTTGGAGGAACTTGATCCAGAGTTTGTGAAAGTTGAACTTAATTGGTCAAATTAAAAAGAATAACAATATAATTAAGAAAAAAGGAATAGAATAAAAAGTAGATTTTTTTTTTTCATAAAAACCTCAATAGGCATATAAGTTAGTCCTTGGCAGATTCTAGCTCAAGGAATGTCTATAATGGTTTTTGCACCATCTGTAATGGTGGAAGCCTACCATAAGCGTGTCTATAACTTTCATATTTAAATAATAAATCGTTAGATTTATGTGCTTTAAGCACTTACCGCATATGTCTAATAATCATGTTCAACATTGTGAAATTACCATTTTTGATCTCATTTATCAAAATGATTAAAAAATGGAAAGGCCTAGATTTTAGTTTCCTTTAAAAGTAATAAACCAACGGTATACCTGATCCAGTTTGTAAAGTAAACCAATTCTTAACAAACCTACCATTAATTTGATATCCATGTATAAGAACTTATTAAAGGAAAAATATGCAAGTATATCCACAACGGTAATGAGAATAACTGGTATTTTACACATTTGTACCCTTCAACATTTGGTGCTTCACACCTTAGCCTTAGTCAAATTTTACTCTCTCATGGTAACACTAGTTAACTCTCCTCCCTATGCAGATGAATAATTTCCTTTTACCTTTTTATGTGCATCTTTTTGTCCAATGTAAACCTGAGCGATGACAATGAAGTCAAGAATTGTTATGCTTGGACCCTCGAACACGCGATAATCCCTATTCACTTATGGTCAAATAAGTTTGATGTCCCAAGACATGTGACCAATCATTTTTTTTTATCATTTAATTATTGTGCATATGGAAACAAAACATTAAACACTCAATCAAATAATAGCAGCATGGATAGTCAAAAAGATAGACAACTATAAAAGAAAAAACCTCATTTTATTTATTTAACAGATTAACCCTAGGGAACAAGTAGATGTACAATCCTATAGTTGGATATTGTTTTGACTGCTGTCAGAATTCACAATAATTAATTATTATTAGAATAATTAACCAATGCAAGTGAAATTATTATTAAAATAAATAATTATCACAAAAAATAATTATTATAAAAATACTTTGTTAACACTAAAAATAATTAATCAATATTTAATTATTCCTAAAACAATTAAATATAATTAATTATTTCAAATTAAACTTAACATATAGTTAGGTAAATTACAATTAAACCATAGTTAATCAACACTAAATAGGACTAATGAAATTAATCATCATTAAACTTAATTAACTATAACTAACCACTTAATCCGGATTAGTCTTAAACTAATCCATCCTTAATTGAGATTAGTACACTAATCATGGGATTAGCGTAATAACTCACCGCTTCGCAGCAATGATGGCGAGGGCATGACGGCGGCGGTGAGAGGAATGTGTGGGTACCTCCGGCTTGTCGGGATGGGACAGCACGGGGAATGGGTCTTGCCTGGGGTGGGCTCGCCTAGGAGAAGCCGTGAGGAAGAGAGGGACATGGGCAGCTCCGATGTGGCTGGGATGGCTCGGGGAAGGTCCTCCTGTGGCGTCGAGGCGGTGTGAGGTGGCAGCTGAGCTCAGCGGCGACGAGGGCAGCCAGTTTCCCTGTCCGTGAGGAACCCGAGCAAGCCGAACCAAGGAGAGAGAGAATGGGTCAGCAGGTGGCGGCGGTTCCGGGGCTGGTTCACGGTGGTTCGGCAGTAGTGCGGGGGCGGAGGAACGCGGGCGGCTTCGTTGACTGCTTGATGAGGAACCTAGAGGGAGTGGTTGAGAGCTGGCAGGAGCCTAGAGGCAGGGAAGCCGAGAGAGGGAGGAACGCAAGCGGCTTCGCTAGCTGCTCGGACGGGTGGACTGCGAGACCCACGGTGGCTTCGGCATGAGGGTGAAGCGGTGGTGGTGGCCGGCGTGCGACAGCAGAAGGGACGGTTGGCTCAGCTAAGACACAGCCGAGAGGGGGAAAAAGAAGCAGTCGGTCTCGGCGGGTGGCTGTCCAGCTCAGCTTGCGGCGGAGGATGGAATGCGGTTGCTCCGCAGCGATGAGGGTTGGCTGAGGTGGTCAGCCATGGCGATGGTTGGCGGCAGTTTAAACCAGAACGGCAGCCACCCCAGAAGGGGAAAAGAAAACAGAGAAGAAGGAAGATGAATCCAAATGAGAGAGGGACGGTCGGGCGGCGGTCTGGCGTGTGGGATAGCGGCTGGGCTGAGTTGCGGCGGTGACAGGCGACAGCTGGTGAGACGGGGCGTGCAGCTAGAACAACGCCGAACAGAAGGGGCGAAATAAAACAGAGAAGAAGGAAGGAAGATCGAAGGGACAGAAGAAAGGAGAGAGAGGGGCATGCGTGCGGCCGAAGGAAAGAAGAACGTGCGGATGGAGAGAGATGGAGAGAGAGAGAAGCTGATGGGACGTGCGCTGCTGAGAGGGGCATGGGCATGAGAATGAGAGTCCCATTCCCATCTAGCAAATTTTTCCCCACCAATTTGCTTCCCCGGGGGCCGGGGGGGGGGGGGGGGGGGGGGGTGGAATGAGAATGGGAGTCAAACAAAATTGGTCATTTCCCCATTTTAGGACGAATCTTCCTAAATGCCCTTGGTCGAAAATGAAGAAGCAGGAACGTCTCGTTTTCAAAATTCTTAGCCTGTCGGTCCATTCCAACGCTTCCAAGTGAACTGAAAATTTTCAAGAATTAATGAGACAATAACCAACAATCTCATCCTAACGTCCCGAAAAGCCCAATACTTGAGATGGATTAAATTCACGGCTAAGTTAATCAATTGCAATTTTAGTATATCTCAAATTAATGGCTGTTTTTATGGAACACGCATAATGAATCTGTATTTAAAATAATATTAATTCACGTTTGAGCCTCCTCAATCCCCGAATGACCTTGATTGTCATGTAATTGTAAGGATCGATTGCTTAATCTTCATCAATCCTTATGGTCGAATCATCATCCATGTTCAAGTTCTCTAGTTGCGCATGTGCTTGAATTATTACTAGGCTTTCCCCTTTGGTTAGTATCTCATGAGTAATAGGTTCAGAGCAAGACTTAACTAATAGCGCATTGAAGAGATATTCATTCATATAATCCAAAATAGGTCAAACATTCAGGATGTCACAAGAATCATGCATTTTTCATGTGTTGACACTTGGATATTCTCGACAAGTCAAACATAGAAAAATTTAAGATTCAAAATCCCTAATTGAGATGGGACTCCTCTCTTGACCGAAAATAGTTGATTAAGCATTCATAACATCTCAAAAAGGAAGGAGTCATAAATTTGTTATACAATGATTTAATATTTTCAGTTGTATTGTGCTTTGAGCTTATATTGGATACATTGCCATGTTTCATATCTTGAAATTGCAATCAATCATTCCATTGATCAAAATCATCAACAATCTAAACGTCCATGTTTCAAGTCTCTAAATAGTTAACAACCTAGGGGATGCATATGTTCTTGCAGTTGGAGGAAAGCAATCCTAAAAAAAAAAAACTCCCGCCAATAATACCTTTGAGAATGGGAACGTATGTATTATTTACATAGGTTGTGCAAGTCTATCCACAGTAATTATGAACATAACCATATATTTGCATATTTATGCAGGTCTTTCATCAATTGGTGTTCCATGCCCTTCTCACTTGATAGTCTCTACCTGTGTGGAGAAGTTGCTTGTTTGACGTAAATCCTTGTGATGCCAGATGAAAGGAAGAATCATGGATCATGTTTCGCTTCCTTGCAAGCCACTTCTGACTTGAATCCGATGATGATGGCCTATGTGGCGAAAACTTGCAGACAGATGGTGGATCTACGATTTACTTGAGAAGTGCTTTAAATCTTGCACGAGGCGTCGGGATGGTGGGAGGGCGAAAAAGCACTTTGATGGTAGGTTTAGGAACTTACCTATTCAAGAAAAATTAAAATATAGGCATTAGATTTATTTCATCATTTTGATAAATGAGACGGTAGACAGCAATTTTACAATGTTGAACATGGTGTTAGGTATCCAATCAGTAATTAAAGAACATAAACTTGATGGTTTACTGTATACGGGTGAAAGTAACACATCGGCTTAAAGTAGGGTTATATCTCTTGCTTTCTCCCATATAACAATTCTTGATCTATAGCTTTTTCTCTCTTAGAGAAGTGAGTAAAGTTCACTAAAACTTAACGAAAAGCAAGTTATGCAACCCTACCATAAGCCGATCTATAAATTTCATCCATATGTAGTAAGCTGTTAGGTTTATTTGCTTCAAGTACTTATTTGACACATCTAATAGCCATATTCAATATTGTGAAATTGCCGCCTGCAATCTCATTTATCAAAATTAAAAAGTCTAACGGCTTGGATTTTAGCTTTCTTGAATAGGTAAATACTAATCAATGGTGTACATGATCAAGTTTGTAGAGTTAAGCAATCCCAACGAAAGCTACCATTGATTCTACCTATAAGTATGGGATCTGATTAGAGACAAAATATGCAAGTGCATCAACAAAAATTATGAGAATGGCCGGTATTTTGCATATTTGTACACCCTTCAAATTTTGGTGCTTCAAACATTATCCTATGCCAAATTCTACTTTCTCCTCGTAGTTACACTAGTGACTCTCCTTCCTCGTATGAACAAATTGTTTCCCTTGGCCATTTTAGTTGCGTCTTTTTCTCCAATGTAAGACCTGCAGATGAAAATGAAGCCAAGAATAATGTATTTTATGTTTTCCCAACCATTTCGAAGACTGAGTTTTGATACACATCTCACATGCCCCCACAATGCATGCCAAAAATCGAATCAGTGTCTTTTTCTCCGATGCCTTTTTTGCTTGCCTTAAGGAAAGTGTGGGGATGAGAGGATAGCCTCACGCTTCCTCTGACCGGGTTGAACGCAAGCATCCACTTCATTCAAAACCAGGAAACTTCTATCGTCTTAATCCCGCTTACTGACCAGTTTGGACGGTACCTCCATGACAAAGTCAACCTCTGTTTACAAGCAGCAGCGTCCAGTTCCAGGTAAGTTACAGAAGTGAGCCACTTCTTCTGGAGACATATACAAACACCATTTATTCTGTGGGGTTTAGACTATTAAGTCAAAAGGCATCAAGAAAAGGAGAGAAGAAACCGGAGCCTACTAAGCAATCAGTGTGCTTATCCAGAAAGAAACCACTGAACAACAATCCACATCCAAAAAATCGAAATGTGTCAGAACTACTCTAGTTGGCAGCTCACAGTCATCATCAGAGTGAAGAGTGCTGAGGGTCTGAAGGTAAAATAAAGCATCCTTAAAGCAAGGGGTGCTAGAATCACTTCGTCGCATCTATAGAATCATTTTTCAATTACGGAATGTAATTATATATCACATGTTCAAATTTGAGAGAACTCAGCCATTGTGCAGGGAGGATTTGGCCTTGCATGTCCCAAGATGTCGCTTCACTTATGTATTTCAATGAAAGGACCTTTACTTTTCTGAACTTTTTTGTTTCAGTTCCACGCTCTCTGTCCTTGTAACGCATCAATTGAGAACAAGTGAGCTTTTACCCCTTGAATTTGAAGAAACAACTTCTGTGGAATTTTCATTTTTCATCTTGATTCCATATTTCCTGTCTACAAGGTGATTGATGCTTGTGATTAGCCAAGAAAGTCCCTAGAAAAGGAGACTAGCTGCCTGAAATTGAATTGCTTTTAATATAACTTTGATCATCCTGTCATATAAAAGATAGCTTTCCAGCATTTCGACTTAGTCCTATTGGAAAGTGTCATGTATACAAATGGAGCAAATATTTTAACAACGGAGTGAAACACCTTGACCAATAAAAAAATGAAGAAGAAGAAAAACCAATGGAGGCAGTTAAACTAGTCCTATCGTTACTATTGACAGTGAAACAAACTAAAGGCAAAGTATATGCAAGAAGAGGAAGCAAAAACTGTGCCTACAAAAAGGAGTAACCAGTGCAGGAAAAGCATCAATTGCATGAGGTACTGTTCTTGTGAGAAGAAGATGTAGTGGATTTCGAACAACCTGGAAGACAGAAAAGATTTTGTCCTTATGAAATCAACAAGACTTGTGTCACCGAATGCATGATGCATAAAAGCTCCTAACTATCTGGTTTAAAGCCTTTGCCAGCACCTGCTGTGTGAAAAACTATTTGCTGCTCAAAACAAGTTGAGCAAGCATCCATCACCTGTGAAACAAATGTCCAACCTTATAAATGAAAGAGACTGTCAGAATGCCACCTAAAGCATTAACCTGAAGTGGAAACAAAGAACTCCATGCAGTTGACATTTTTTAATTGCTTAAATAGATCTGCCAGTAGTTAAAAGAAGGCTATGACGAACATATGAGGTTTCTGGTTCTACAAAAACATGCCGCTAGCATGAAGGATATGGCAAGGCTACTTTTAGTTCTGCTAAGCGATTCTAATTTTCCTTTGCCAATAATTGAGAATTAGCGTGAGCTCTTTGTGCCCTTGTATGTATAGGTTAACATTCAATTTTTGAGAAGAAAGCATGAGAAAAGAGATGGTGGTAGGCCAGGTGAACTGACTTGGTTAAGACTCGACTGATCAACCTGTCTGCTTCTTATGATTTACATAAGAGTTTCTACAAGAAATGGACAACTTGATAGTGCTATATTGTACTGATTAAGTTACATTTGCTAATTTTGGCGGGACAATTGATGAGGTGGATGCACTAACCATATGGGGAACAGTAATTCACCAAAAATGACGAGTTTGGATTTAGATATAATTGAAAAAGTACATAAATAGACAATAAACATTACATTGTCTATGCCTTACTTCCTGGTCAACCTCCCAGAGCATTTAGACTTTTACTGAACATCTTAGATCGGACAACAATGTATGGTTGAGGTACTTATTGAACGTAAACTTTCTGTATTCCTTTTTATGCTGCTCAGTTTTTTTGCTGCAGATGAGCTCTCAGTTTATAGGGGTTATAATGTTTATTTTTCTTAGTAGGACCAGTTTTTGTAATGAGGCGCTTGATCTTCAGCTTTTTAATTTTGGATTAGCCCTCTTCTAGACCCTTGCTCCCATGATTCTGTGCAAAGCCAGGGGATTTAGATAAAGTGACCTTGTAACCTGTCAGCTCTCCTTCTTGATGTCGCATATTCAGTTTCCCTTGTGTAATATCTGCTGTATCCTCCTCCATCAACTCCATAATCCCCTTGTTCTTGGTGTTGTTGCGGTCCTCATAAGGCACCGACTGGGTGGACAACTCGGGAGTCTCAGGTACAACTTCTGCTTCTTCAACCTTTCTCTTGTTTCTCTAAAAGGCTAACCAGAATGGGCTATGCTCCCGAGCTTCAGCATGTAGCCGTTGGCCATGGTACATCTTGTCTTTCCCTTCTAGTTTTTCTTCATCAAAGGGAAAGTCTTTGCAATACATAGCGTAGTGGCCCAATTTTCCACAAGAGTAGCAGAAATGTGATAATCTTTCATATTGAAAATCCAGCCTTGTGTTCTTACCAGTTTTATTAACTTCCTTGTTTTCAATGGCTCTTGTAAGTTGATATCTACTCTGGCCTTCCCAGCTCTAAGTGATGCCCCATATTTAGTTTCAACTTTAACCTCCATCATTCTCCCTAAATGTCTCACAGCTCTGCTAATAGCGTTCTCCTACATCACTCTAGAGGAAGCCGAAATACTTGACCCAGAAAGCACAAGTCATAACAACGAAGGGGAGTGTTTGGTATCCAAGGTTTTAAAATCACCAAGTGAATCGAGATAAGCCAAGGACCATGTTCCAACACCCGTTTTTTTTCCCCTTCATTTTTGAATTTATATACATATAGCCCAGCCTCTCTTTGTACACACATGATCTAGAACAATTCATGATTTTCTCTAGTTCTGTTTTAATTAGATTAATCTCTTTAGAAAAATTGAATTTGATTTGGACTAAGCCTATGGGGTTGCTATTTTAACGAGACCTGCTTGACATAATATCTGGTTCCTTTTGGCACCTTATTTCTTACTGGTCCTTTTATTACCCCATTTAATGTGTTTGTCTCCATTCCCTGACGTCACTTCTTTTTGGTTGGTTAGGTCACATGTCAGGATCATAATAAACATAAAAACATCACATGGAAATTTAATAGGGTTCAAACCATTTGATCACTTAGACAAGCAATTCAATCAAGTTATGAGTGTGGGGAAAATATTAGATAATATGAAAAATAAGAGATGCTGGAAATCTATCGGAAAAAATGAAGAAATAAGATTAATACTTTGGGTGCAAACAATGTCTATCTCTAAAAGTACGAAACTTGGTAGGTAAGACTCTTATGGCTATGTCCTACGATACAATAGACCTCTTTCTATATTCTATATTGAATATTAAAAGAAACAAGAAGAACATTACATGTATAACCTAACACAAAGTAAAGGAAAGATATGAGAATTCAAGTATCTTAAAATATTGTGATTTAAAGTTTAATTTGTATTCAAAAAAGAGAGACAGCTAACTGTTATAAATCCATTATAAAAAATTGAGGGTTTATGAAGAAATAAATTACATGTTACAAAATCATTACAAATTTTTACATAACCATTAAATAGCTATTAAATGACCATAATAAAATGTTATGAAACCATTTTATTTTCATGGTAGACAAATCGTTACAAAATTTTCAACGGTAAAAAATCATTACAAAATTAAAAAATTTCTACATTTGAAAACTTATAGAGATATACAAGAAGTTTGATGCACAATGATCTAATATTTCAGATTGTACATCTTTGAGCTTTTATTGGATATATGTAATAGCCATGTTAGATATAGTGAAATTGCCGTAAACCATTCCATTGATAAAAGAAAAAATAAACATTCCAAAAGTCTATGTTTCAATTCTCTCATATTGTTAAGAAACAACCTAGGGGATGCATCTGGTCTTGCTTTTAGAGGAAAGCAATCCTAGAAAAAAAAAAACTACCATTAATAGTACCCTAGGCATGGGAATCTACATGCTAGTTATAGTAGGTTATGCAAGTCTATCCACAGCAATAATGAACATGACCAAATATTTGGGTATTTATGCAACCTTTCATCACCTGGTGTTCCATGCCCTTGCCACTTGATAGTCTCTATCTATGCAGAAAGAGTTTCTCCTTCGATGCAAAATCTTTAGGATGCCAGATGAAAGGAAGAATCTTGGATCATGTTTCACTCTTGTGCAAATCTCCTTCAACTTGCATACAATGATCATGTCCTACACAATCCAAACCTACAAACAAACAGTCGGATCAGCGATTTACCAAAGAAGTGCTTCAACCTTGTGTGAAGCTATTAGGATGGTAAGATGCTGAAAGAGCATTATGCCAAGATCTAGCTTGGCCACAATAATTCATCCTCACATGGTTATTAATTCTCACACTTTTATTGCAGTGATTAACTTTCACAACAAAATGAAATTATGGGGATGGAATTATCCAGCTGCTCAAGCTCACTTCTGTTGAAGGGAGATTGCCCCATAAGAAGTTTCTTGTCCAAGTGAAATCGCGGTGGGAGGTTTGGAACTTAGCTGAACCGGAGTGGACTCATCCTACTGCAAATTTGGAGCTCCTCCTACGTTCCATGAGGTGGTTAACACACCATAACCAGCATATGCATAGGAAACAAGTTTCTCTCAAGTTATCCAAAAAAAAAAAAAAAACAAAAAAGAAGGAAAAGAAAAGGAGGAGTATCATGAAGAGAACATGGGCACAAGTTAATGGTTAATAGATTCAACTTTTCATGTATCTAATGTAAAGATTGTCTAATGAACAATCTTTTTTGTATGGTTTGACGAGCTCCCTGTATGTCCATGAATTTCATACATCTTCATTCTTATCTCACGTCTCATATTGTGTGTCATTTTAAGTTATATATGCTCTCACTCACAAAGCATATTGTGCTAAGACTCTTGTGCATGGCTGGCCAAGTTGTCAAGATGCAAGGACATGCTAAAAGTTTGCCATAACAAGTTGAGGCCTTGAATGTGAGCATGCCCATGCTCTATCGGGAAAGTCCATTCGGCCTTTGGTTAATAGCATAATATTTAAATCGAGAAAAATTTGATATTCGAAATCCTAACCATGACAAGACTAGTTTCTTGACAAAAAAAATAATCGATTAAGCATTCATAACATCCCATAAAGGAAAAAAAAACCATAAATTTGATATACAATGATCTATTATTCATTGTCTATCATACTTTGAGCTTTTATCAAATATCTCTAATAGCTATGTTCGATATTGTGATATTATAGTCCACCATTCCATCGATCAAAATTATTTACAATCTAAAAGTCCATGTTTTAATTGTTTCTTTCTTTTGGTTGAAATAGTCCATATTTCAATTCTTCCGTATATTTTTTTTTGTTAGAATTCTTCATATAGTTAAGTAACAACCAAGGGGGATGCATAAAATCTTGCTTTAAGAGGAAACAAATCCTAGAAATAAAACCTGCCTTTGATAATACCTTTGAGCATGGGAATGAATGTATTATTTACCATAGGTTGTCCAAGTCCATCCACAGCAATAATGAACATGACCATATATATGGATATTTAAGCACTCTTTCATCAATTGGTGTTCCATACCCTGGCCACTTAATAGTCGCTATCTATGTGGAGAAGTTGCTCCTTCGAAGTAAAACTTGGTGACACCAAATGAAAGGAAGAATCATGGACGTTGTTTTGCTTCCGTGTAAACCACTTTTGACTTGCATCAAATGATGAAGTAAAACTTGGTGACACCAAATGAAAGGAAGAATCATGGACGTTGTTTTGCTTCCGTGCAAACCACTTTTGACTTGCATCAAATGATCATGTCCTGCATAAATTCCTAGCAAACTGTCGGGTTAGCGATTAGAAGTGCTTCAAGATTGAAAATTGCATGAACATGAGATGCTATTTAAGTGTAGTTTTCCATCACTATTTCATATTTCGACTACGTTACGGAAGAGATCTTTGAGTAAAGCATACATATGGTTCATGTATGTTATATTGGAAAAGTTCTAGCTTTCAACCTCACGCTTTTTCTAGTTATGTGCTTTTAATTTATCTAATTAGATCATATGCTAGTTTCAAAAATTTAATAATCAATTCCTTTGATGTTGAATTCAACCAAATTCAACTCACATCACCATTGGATGGCATCAGAGTATGAGCAGATAAAATATGCCCATGCCACATGGACGCATGTGGAAAAGTTTAGCCAATGCAAACGACTACAGAGCATGATATGGATAATATCTAGCTAATGTGGTCAACAATGAGGATATCAACTTTTGAAAAATTTTGTTGACGTCATAGCACGATGTGTTCCGATGGCTTCACCAGTTGGGTTTGAGGGCCTCACATGCCGGGACCCATTTTTCAATAGCGCCATGCACGGTTCCGGACAAGATCAATCTCGAGAAAAGATGGGAACTTGCATCTCCCGCCATCAACTAGAAAGCAAACCCATGTCGAATTTCGGCTCACCACTTCTGTCCAGGACCTCATAACACACTTCGCGAATCAATCGGGTGCGTGCGATTCGAAGCTACATCTCCAACTTCAAGCATTGCAACTCGCGGCTCCTAAACAATTCGTAAACAAGAAACGAAGGGAGTGAGAGAGAGAAGAATGGGCGCAAATTAAAAAGAATAATAATATGATTTTGTTGATGTCATCGACGACGTGCTCCAATGGCCCCACCAGTTGGGTTTGGCTAATATGGAGTTGGAGGAACTTGATCCAAAGTTTGTGAAAGTTGAACTTGATTGGTCAAATTTAAAAGAATAACATTATAATTAAGAAAAAACGGGAATAGAATAAAAAGTAGATTTTTTTTTAGTAAAAACCTTAATAGGCATATAAGTTAGTCCTTGGCAGATTCTAGCTCAAGTAATGTTTGTAATGGTTTTTGCACTGTCTGTAATGGTGGAAGCCTACCATAAGCTAGTCTATAACTTTCATATGTATATAATAAATCGTTAGATTTATGTGCTTTAAGCACTTACTGCATACGTCTAATAATCATGTTCAACATTGTGAAATTACCATTTTCAATCTCATTTATCAAAATGATTAAAAAATGGAAAGGCTTAGATTTTAGTTTCCTTTAAAAGTAATAAACCAATGGTGTACCTGATCAAGTTTGTAAAGTAAATCAATTCTTAACAAAACCTACCATTAATTTGATATCCATGTATGAGAACTTATTAGGGGCAAAATATGCAAGTGTATCCACAACAATAATGAGAATAACCGGTATTTTACATATTTGTGCCCTTCAACATTCGGTGCTTCACACCTTAGCCTTAGTCAAATTTTACTCTCTCATGGTAACACTAGTTAACTCTCCTCCCTACTTAGATGAATAATTTCCTTTTACCTTTTTATGCACATCTTTTTGTCTGTAAACTCGAGTGATGACAATGAAGTCAAGAATTGTCATGCCCGAACCCTCGAACATGCGATAACTCTTATTCACTTGTAGTTAAATGAGTTTGACGTCCCAAGATGTGTCGCCAATTATTCTTTTTATCATTTAATTAATGTGCATATGAAACAAAACATTAAACACTCTATTAAATAACAACAGCAAGGATAGTCGGAGATATAGACAACCATAAAAGCAAACACCCCATTTTATTTATTTAACAGATTAACCCTAGGGAACAAGTATATGTACAATCCTATAGTTAAATACCGTTCTTACTGCCATAAAAAAGATATAAGGGGCAAAAGAGGTTAATCTACTTCATCTTAAAGGGGCCAGGGGTCTAATCAGTCCAAAAAGGAGGTATCTAGCATCCACTTGACGCGTTACCCTGCGAGTCCTTCATAGGGTCCAAACAGGCTACCTTCGAACCAAACGAACCAAGCCACATAAGAATGTTGGGCTAATTCACCCCATCCCTCATCTACCCAAATAGTGGTAATAAACCTTAAGAAGAGTGTTTCACTCCCTCCTGTAGTAAACATCGATATGTGTAACTCGGTGGTGAGAGGGAGTCAAAAACACATAGGGCAGAAAGCCATACCTAGGGGCCTAAAAAATGGTTAATAATAATAAATGAGATAAAATCTCCTAAGCCTTGGTTAGTATATCAATTCGCCTCGGGGGTATTTAATAGATGCATTCCTCATAACCACAACCGACTATCAAATTGATTTGCATGCATCTTATCTCACAGCTGCGCATACCCTATACAACACAACTCATACGTACCAGACATAAATAGATAGATACTTACATAATTAGAACACAACATATAATAACCCATGCACATAGCAGCTAGGCGTGTTTGAATTATTACGACCCTTAGAGCCATGGCACAACTTGAAGGTTGATGGCCTTCTAGTCCGATCGGGTAGTACAGCATCATCTGGATCTCTCGCCACAGGCAGCATTCCTAAATGGAGCATCGATCCAGCCTTGACTGCAACTCAACATCTAGGCACCCGTTAGACATTCGACAAATCAAGCATCATCTTTTCAAACTCCCGCAGGGTGACAAGTTCAATTAACATGTCGACACAAGCACCTTAGATTGTTTAATAAATTTAATTCTCAGGACACTCACATCTTGGTCCACATGGGACATGCATAGGATACACATACATTGAAACTAGTGTCCCATGTAATATCCATATATCATCCTATTGCAATAATCTAACAATCAACTATTCACGTAAGTCAGAATTCACAATAATTAATTATTATTAGAATAACCAACGGAAGGGAATTTATTATTAAAATAAATAATTATCACCAAAAATAATTAATCAATATTTAATTATTTCTAAAATAATTAAATATAATTAATTATTTTAAATTTAACTTAACCATATAGTTAGCACAAATTACAATTAAACCATAGTTAATCAACACTAAATAGGATTAATGAAATTAATCATCATTAAACTTAATTATCTATAACTAACCACTTAATCTGGATTAGTCTTAAACTAATTTATCCATAATCAAGATTAGTACACTAATAAAAGGATTAGCGTAATAACTCGTCGCTTCACAGTGGTTATGGCACGGGAACGACTGCGGCGGCGAGAGGAATGTGTGGCTACCTCTGGCTTGTCGGGATAGGATAGCACGGGAAATTGGTCTTGCTTGGAGTGGCTTGGCTAGGAGAAAATGTAATTATTTTCTGATGTTTGGGTGAAATTTGATTTTGAACAGTGGAAAATATTTTTCTTTATAAGCTCTTTTTCAATAAATTTTTATTATTTTATTTTTTAAAATCGTTATTTATTATTTTTTAAAATTGATTATTAATTTTTATTTTTGGTTCTCTCCTTCCTAGGCCGGTTGCCGGCCATGGTAACGGTCAATGGTCGGCCATGCCTCGAGCTCATCTTGCTGGAGAGGCTCAAGGCTCGCCTACCTCTAGCAAGCTCGCCTAATCAGCTCACCGGTGAGGTGAGCTCAAGGTGGCGAGGCGAGGCTCAGGCCTTGCCAGACGACAATAAGGCTTGAGCCTTGTAGATTGGCGATGCTCGAGCCTTGCTACAGTTTGGCGATGCTCAAGTGTTACCGATTTATGACACCTGAGCCTCGCTGCTATTTGGCAACGTTAGATCAACGAGCTCGACGTGCTTATCACTGATCATTGGCCGTTGCCGTGGCCGACGACTAGCCGAAAAAGAAAAACAGAACGGCCAAAAAAGAAAAATAGCAAAAAGAAAGACAGAAAAATAAAAAATAATAAAAAATCAATATTTAAAAAAAAAACAAAAAATTCGAATTTATGAAAAAAATAAAAAAATGAAAAAAAGAAAAGAAAGAAAGAAGTGAGGACTAATAGGGGTGTGAGATAGGAGAGAGTAAGTGTGGGAAATGTTTTGCCCAACTTGAAAAGTGAAACACATTTTCCTCAACTTTAGGAAACTTTTTTTCCTTTATGGAAAATGTTTTCCCCAATGAATTTATTTTCCATGAAATGTATATCGGAAAATCCGGAAAATATTTTCCTGAAAGTTATTTTCCGTGAAATGAACAGAGCTTAAGATTAATAGTTTGAGGTGTGCAAACAATGTCTATCTCTAAAAGTATGAAACTTGGTAAGTAAGACTCTTATGGCTATTTCCTAGGATACAATAGACCTTTTTCTATATTCCATACCGAATATTAAAAGAAACAAGAAGAACATTACGTGTATAACCCAACACAAAGTAAAGGAAAGATACGAGAATTCAAGTATCTTAAAAGATTGTGATTTAAAGTTTAATTTGTATTCAAAAAAGAGAGAGCGAACTATTATAAATCCATTATAAAAAATTGAGGGTTTATGAAGAAATAAATTACATGTTACAAAATCATTATAAATCATTATAAAACCACTAAATAGCCGTTAAATGACCGTTATAAAATGTTATGAAACTGTTTTATTTTCATGGTAGACAAACCGTTACAAAATTTTTGACGGTAAAAAATCATTACAATTTAAAAATTTTCTATATTTGAAAACTTAGAGAGATATACAATAAGTTTGATTTACAATGATCTAATATTTCTAGTTGTACATCTTTGAGCTTTTATTGGATACATGTATTAGCCATGTTAGATATAGTGAAATTGCCGTCAACCATTCCATTGATAAAAAAAAGAAAAATTAACATTCCGAATGTCTATGTTTCAATTCTCTCATATAATTAAGAAACAACCTAGGGGATGCATCTGGTCTTGCTTTGGGAGGAAAGCAATCCTAGAAGAAAAAAAACCTGCCATAAAAATACCCCAAGGCGTGGGAATGTACATGCTAGTTATAGTAGGTTATGCAAGTCTATCCACAACAATAATGAACATGACCAAATATTTGGGTATTTATGCAACCTTTCATCACCTAGTGTTCCATGCCCTAGCCAATTTATAGTCTCTATCTTTGCAGAGAAAGTTTCTCCTTCAATGCAAAATCTTTATGATGCCAGATGAAAGGAAGAAGCTTGGATCATGTTTTGCTCTCGTGCAAATCACTTTTGATTTGCATACAATGATCATGTCCTACATGGTCCAAACCTACAAACAAACAGTCGGATCAGCGATTTACCAGAGAAGTGCTTCAACCTTGTGTGAAGCAATTAGGATGGTAAGATGGTGAAAGAGCATTATGCCAAGATTTGGCTTGGCCACAATAATTCATCTTCACGTGGTTATTAATTCTCACACTTGTATTGCAGTAATAAAATTTAAAGACGAAATGAAATTATGGGGATGAAATTATCCAGTTGCTCAAGCTCGCTTCGATTGAAGGGAGATTGCCCCCATAAGAAGTTGCCTGTCCAGGGGAAATTGCAGTGGAAGGTTTGGAATTTAGCTGAACCGGAATGGACTCATCCTACAGCAAATTTGGAGTTCCTCCTACGTTCCATGAGGTGGTTAACACACCACGGCCAGCATACACATGGGAAACAAGTTTCTCTCAAGGTTATCCCAAAACAAAACAAAAAAAAGAAGAAAAAGAAAAAAAGGAGAGTCATGAAGAGAACATGGGTAGAAGTTAATGGTCAATAGATTTGACTGTTCATGTATCTAATGTAAAGATTGTCTAATGAACAATCTTTTTTGTATGGTTTGACGAGCTCCCTGTATGTCCATGAATTTCATACGTCTTCATTCTTATCTCACAATCTCATATTGTGTCATTTTAACTTATATATGCTCTCACTCACAAAGCATATTGTGCTAAGACTCTTGTGCATGGTTGGCCAAGTGGTCAAGATGCTAGGACACGCTAAAAGTTTGCCATAACAAGCTGAGGCCTCGAATGTGAGCATGCCCATGCTCTATCGGAAAGTCCATTTGGACTTTGGTTAATAGCATAATATTTAAATCGAGAAAAATTTGATATTCGAAATCCCTAACCACAACAAGACTAGTTTCTTGACAAAAAAAATCAATTAAGCATTCATAACATCCCAAAAAAAGAAAAAAAATCATAAATTTGATATACAATGACCTATTATTCATTGTCTATCGTACTTTGAGCTTTTATCAAATGCCTCTAATAGCTACGTTCAATATTGTGATATTATAGTCCACCATTCCATCAATCAAAATTATTTACAATCTAAAAGTCCATGTTTTAATTCTTTTTTTTTTTTTGGTTGAAAAAGTCCATATTTCAATTCTTTCGTGTACTGGTGCTGCTTGGTTCGTACTTTCAAACGTTTAATGGCTGAAGGTGGTGGTCAGATGTGAGGGTTAACGGCGGTGGAAGTGAGGGCGACGGCAGAGGGATAACAAACTTGCGGGGAGGGGGGGGACTAGTGTGATTATAGTCGAGAATGGGCTTGATGTGGCTGCAATAAGAAAATGGGCCTAGCTTAGCTGTATTTAAAGATGGGCTTGACAATGGGGTTAGCCTCGTTTCCATAGCCATTTCTTGTGAACCCAAGTCTGAATATACAAGCGGATAGCCCGAATCCCATATTTTCCAGAATATAGAAATAACTTTCTTTTAAAAAATTAATAATAATATAAAATAATTAAATAATTTGAAATAGAAAAAAAAAAATAGAGACCGTTAAACTGGGTTCAATAACTTTTGTCTTTGTTTACTTAGTTTGGTGACTAAAGTTAAAAAAATGGCAAAATGTAAGAGATGTAACCATACAGTAGTCTACTTTCATTTGTGTAGAGATTGTTAGGTGCTTTAAGTACTTATTCTATACACATGACAATAATGTTCGACATTGTGAAAATGCTGTCCATGATCTCATTTATCAAAATAATAAAAATTTAATAGCCTTCATTTTAGTTTTGTTGAATAGGTAAGTACCAAACCAAGGGTATTCATGGTCAAGTTTGTAGAGTAAATCAACACCAACAAAAGCCTGCCATTAATTATTTTTCTAAGTATGAGAACCGATTCAAAGCAAAATATGCAAGTCTATCCACAACTATAATGAGAATGACTAACATTTAATTTGGTTTGGCATGTACAATAGCATAGTCAAACTAATTTATTTTAATTTATTTATGTGCAATAATATACGATAATTCTACTATCATAGAAGAAAGAAAGAGATGTAAGTCTGATAATTCTCATTCTATAATTTTTTTCTTTCATTAGAAAAATGAATAAATTTCATTAAAACAGAACAAAAAGCAATAGATGTAACACTACTGTAGGCCGATCTATTACTTTTATCCGCATATAGTCAAGTGTTAGGTTAATGTGCTTTACTACTTATTGGATATATCTAATAATCATGTTCATCATGTGAAATTGTTGTCCACTATCTTCTTGATCAAAATGACAATAAAAAATCTAATGGCCTAGATTTCTCTTTTATTTTTTCTTCTGAATAGTTAAATATTTAATCAAGGTGTACATGGTCAAGTTTGTGGAGTAAATCAATCCCAAGGAAACTCACCATTAATTCTATCTATGAGTGTGAATTTGATCAGAGGCAAAAGTGCAAGTGTATCCACAACAATAATGGGAATGATTTGTATTTAATTTGGCTTGAAATGAATGGTAGTGTGGTCAAACTCATTTATTTTGATTTATTCACGTGCATTTGAAGATATGATAATTCTACGATGATTGAGAAAAGAAAAGAGATATATGTTTGATATAACAATTCTCAATCTATAGCCTTTTCTTTTTCCAAAAGAAGTGAGTACAGTTCATTAAAACACAACAAATAGAGACGGATCTGACCCTACCTATAAGCCAATTTGTTACTTTCATTTGTATATATAAAACCATTAGGTGTATGTGTTTTAAGTATTTATCAGATATATTTTGAAATGACTATATGTGATCACATTTATGAAAATGGTTAAAAAGTCTAATGGCCTAAATTTTAATTTCTTGAATAGGTAAGTACTAAACTAAAGATATACATGATAAAGCTCGTATAGTAAGTCAATCCCAACAAAATCTACCATTTATTCGATCTCCAAGTATGAGAACTAATTAAGGTAAAATATGCAAGTGCATCCACAACAATAATGAGAATGACTGGTATTTTGCATATTTATATGCCCTTCAACATTTGGTGCTTCACACCTTGGCCCAAGTCAAATTCTATACTCTCCTCACAGTCACACTAATTAACTCTCCTCCCTCCCCTTATGGACAAATTGTTTCCTTTGACCATTTCGTGTCCTTTTTTTTTTGTCCAGTGTAAGCCCGGTGATGACGATGAAGCCAAGAATCTTCCATTTCATGTTGTCCCAATCATTTTGGAGAATGAGTTTCGACACATCTCTCACACGCACATGCACCTATGATGCTTGCAAAAGTTGGATCAGTGATTCACTCTCTCTCTCTCTCTCTCTCTCTCTCTCTCTCTCTCTCTCTGATATAAAATGCAGCTATGATTTGCTAAATTAATCCTATCATTACAACTGACAGTTCCCTATCCTTGCAACAAGAGAAAGCTACAATAAAGCACGAAACAGGAGTGACAACACAGGAAGAACATGGATTGCCTGAATAACTGTTCTCATGGACAGAAGAGGCAGCAAAGTCTAGTTTTCTTGAAAAATGAAAAAGATTGGGTTCTCGGGTGCATTAGGCAAAAGAAACCGCTCATCATCTTCTTTGCCCACCTGCAGGTGTAAAAACTGTTCGTTGCTCAAAACAAGCTGAGCAAGCCTCCATTACCTTTGCCAATGATCAACCTGAAAGTGGAGACACAGAACTCCATCCAACTGGCATTTTTTTAAATGCTCAGATAGATCTGCCTGTAGTTAAAAAGATGGCTACAATGGAAGTGAGGTTTTCTGTTCCTACAAAAGAGAAAGGAGAATAGCTAAGTAAGAGAACATGGGGACAAGTTAATGGTCAATAGATTCCACTTTCCAATCAATAGGATTTGCCCTGGTTATCACCCTTCTCACATGGGAAATGGGAGACGACAATTTGAGCCCCCATTTTCTGGAGGGGTTAATTTTAGATGTGGGTTTCGACTCTCACACCTTATAAAGAAGTAGAACAAAATACCGAGAGTGAATCGAGAGTTAGACCCAAAAAAAAAACTAACTAAAGATTCCACTTTCCATGAATGTAATGTAAAGATGGGACATAGTGATGGATCTTTTCTATATGATGTGATGAGCTTTCCTTTATTTTAGTCTCCAAAAAATTATAATGTGCTTACATGAAATGTACACATCTTCTTCCCCATCAAAGATCTCATAGTGTGCTACATTTGAACTTATTTATACTCTCACTCACAAGCGGAGGCCTCGCATTATGCCATGAGTTGTCCCAAAAGTCCATCTGGTCGTTGGTTAATTGCATAAATTATTAAATTGAAAAACATATCTTGAATCAAAATATTAAATTTATGAATCGTGAATCATCAACCGAAAATCATATGGAATCCTAATATTCGGTAAAATCACTAAAACTAATATTTTTCCCTAAAAACAATTATAAAATTCATTAATAAGCATATAAGATATAAACTATCATGTAGTGTCCATAAAGTGGTGAAAATAGCGGAGGGTCTTGCCAATAGGTGACATGCACCATGTGCATGTGAATCGCACGATTGGTGATAAAACCAAAAATTCCATTTAAAAAAAGAAAAAGAAAATGATTCACAAAAAATTGGTGTGGAGATGTGAAAAAGAAAATGATCCACAAAAATTTGGTGTGGAGATGTGAAGAAGTAGCTTGAACATATCAGAAACGATCAAAGGAGAACTCTTCCATGGGCAACAGAAAATTACAGAAGACATTGCTCTCAATTTGCAATTAAGCCCATTAGTACAATAAATTAAAGGCATTGATTTAGCAATCAAGGAAGAAGGATCTAGAGATATCGAAGGATTTGAATCAATAAGAGATGTCAGAATCAATCGGAGGTATCAGAATCAATCTGCTGATCCTTTGAGATGCCAAAATTAAAGGATTGATAACTTTTGTAATATTGTAATATCTTTCTTTATTATTTTCCATTGTTATTTTGTTTCCATACAAAATGTATTATTTGTAATATCTATATATACAATGGAAGTTATCTCAACAATAGTACGTTGAGATCAATAATCAAACACTTCTATTCTTTCATGGTATCAGAGTAGATTTCTTTAATAGAAATTGATCCTTAGCCATGGCTTCCAATCCTAAATACCCATACCCTTCATCTATAAACATTAGCAATTTTGTGTCACTGAAACTGACACAAACAAATTATTCTTGTTGGAGAGCCCAGATGCTTGCACTAATTGAAAGTCAAGATCTGGTAGGTTTCATTGATGGTGAATACCAGATGCCAAGTCCAACAATAGTCACCCCCTCTGAGGCCGGAAAAGAAGTTAGTGCCTCAAAGGAAGTGACAAATCCAGAGTTTTTACAATGGAGAAGGTCAGATCGCCTTTTGCGGGGATGGATCCTTGCAACGCTTTCAGAAGAAATTCTTTCTCAAGTAGTAGACTTGAAGACATCTGCTGAGGTGTGGTTAAGTTTACAAAATATTTTTGCCAAGGTATCCGAGGAACGTGAAGTTTCAATTTTTTTACAAATCCAAAAATGTTATAGAGATAATTTCTCTTCTCTTCACGAATATCTTAGTGCTTTTCAAAAATATTTTAATGAGTTATCTGCTATTGGATGTCCACTAGAGGACAAGAAGAAGGGCCTCTTTGTTTTGAATGGCTTAGGTGATCAATATGATTCATTCACAACTTCCATGTTGAAGCCTCCAATGCCGGTGTTCTCTGACTTGATTTCTCAACTGCAAAGCTTTGAGAGTCGCCTCACAAATAAAAGTTCCCATGCAATTCAACATGGGACGGCTTTCTTTGGTCAAAGAAGTAATATTAAGAGCAGCAAAAAGGGAAAACAATTCCAACATTGCAACAACAATTATTTTTCTTCACATGGAAGAGGGTTTTCTCACAATGGTCCCAGAATGAAAAATTCTCGAGCTGATTTTATGTATTTGCAGGGTCACAAGCCACAATTCAATCAAAGTAAGACCGAGAAACTTGTGAAAGGAACAGACAAAGCCGTTTCCTGTCAAATTTGTAACAAGCAAGGACATACTGCTTTAGATTGCTTTAATCGATTTAATCAATCTTTCCTCCCATCTGATGTGCCAAAGGCATTTGCTGCACTTACTGTTGGAGATAATCAAGATTCAGAATGGTTCACTAATACTGGAGCTTCAAATCACATGACTGGAAGTGAATGTAATCTTTTCAACTTACGACCATATATTGGGAAAGATAGTGTAATGGTTGGTAATGGTGATTCGCTCAAAATTTCCCATATCAGTGATGCTCATATTAATTTGGGTCAAAAGAATATTGACTTAAAAAATGTTCTACTTGTTCCTCAGATGAAAAAGAATTTATTATCAGTGAGCCAATTTACAACTGACTATCCTCTGAATTTTGAGTTTTCTGCCACTGGTTTTGAGATAAAGGACAGGAAAACAGGAAATGTTTTGACAGTTGGAAACCGTGAAGGTAATCTATATACCTTGAAGGCACCGAAAGAAGTACTATTTTCAAATCGATTCAGGAAAGCTGATGAAAGTACTTGGCATCAAAGATTGGGACATCCACAATCGACGACAATTCGTCATCTGCAAAATAAAGGCGATATTATTGTTACTGCTTGGAATAAAACTACTACAATATGTATAGTTGTCAAATGGGTCGAGCATCAAAACTTCCTTTTTTTCCTTCCAAATCTAATACTACTAAGCCTTTTGAAAAGATACATTGTGATTTGTGGGGAAAAGCTCCGATAATCTCATTTCAAAGGTTTCAATATTATGTTTGTTTTGTGGATGATTATACGCGATATACTTGGTGATTTCCATTACGGCAAAAATCTGACTTTTTTGCATATTTTCTCAATTTTGAGAAATATTTGGAAAGACAATTTGGAGGGTATATTAAAATCTTTCAATCTGATGGAGGAGAAGAGTTCAATCGAGCATATTTCATACTTCATTTGCAAAAGAATGGCGTTATTAATCAAGTATCTTGCCCGAATACTCCGGAGCAGAATGGAGTTGCCGAGCGAAAACATAGGCACATATGTGAAATTGGCTTGACTATGCTTCATCAAAGTGGAATTCCTAAAAAATTCTGGGTCGAAGCCTTTCAAACATCAGTTTTTCTCTTGAATCGGCTTCCTACAAGGGTGTTAGGCATGAAATCACCATATGAACTCTTATTTGGCAGAAAACCAGATTATAATTCTTTGCGAATTTTTGGTTGTAGATGCTTCCCTTATCTTAGGGATTACACCAAAAATAAGTTCGATGCTCAATCGTTGCCATGTGTTTTTCTCGGTTATAGTGATCGTCATAAGGGATATCGATGTCTTTATCCTCCAACTGGTCGAATATATATTTCACGACATGTCGTTTTTGATGAGACTATATTTCCCTATCTTGTACCTAGCTCATTATTTCAGGATCAAAGTGATAAGGCAGGGATATCTGAATTTATAAGCTAGCCAAATCAAGACACGATGGTATCAGAATCGGAATTTTCACCTTTATATTTGCAACAAGGTGCATTTTCTGATCAACCGCAGGATGACTTATTAAATTCTGCTACTCATGATACTTCTCATAAAGATAACGTTGATGGAGGTGAATCACATGTTCATGAAAATCATGTTGAAATTGGTGACTCATCAAGTGCTCCAATTAATTCTCCATGCAATTTAGCAACTGAAGTTTCCTCTATGGATGCCCTTACTGATTCTTCAATAGTACGTTCACCCACTCCAAATCATTCAATGATTACACGAGCACATGCTGATATTGTGAAACCTAATCCAAAATATGCCAATCTACATATGATGGATTCTATACCAAAGGAGCCACATAATGTACGTTCTGCTTTAAAACATCCAGGATGGTCGGTGGCAATGAAAGAGGAACTCGAGGCATTGCATCAGAATAAAACTTCGACTCTTGTCCCACGTCCTTCAAATACTAATATTGTGGGATGTAAATGGGTTTTTAAGTCTAAGTTAAAAGTTGATGGTACATTAGAAAGATTAAAAGCAAGATTGGTCACCAAGGGATATACTCAAGTAGCAAGAGTAGACTTTCTGGAGACTTTCTCGCCAGTTGTTCGACCAGGAAGTATAAGAACAGTCCTCACCATAGCTACTATTAAAGGTTGGGCTATCAAACAATTAGACGTGAAAAATGCCTTCTTACATGGTTTTCTATCACAACCTGTTTATATGGAGCAACCGCCAGGTTTTGAGGACAAAAATCATCTGTCTTATGTTTGCAAATTGGAAAGAGCTTTGTATGGCCTTAAGCAAGCACCGAGAACATGGTTTGATCGCTTTAGCTCATTTCTTTTGGCATCTGGTTTCTTTTGCAGCATTGCAGATCATTCTTTGTTTATTAGAAAATCAGATGGTGGTATTTTAGCTCTACTTTTATATGTAGATGACATGATTGTTATAGGTGATGATCCAAAATTGCTTAATGAGTTCATCTCTATATTAAGCAATGAATTCACGATGAAGGATATGGGTCAGTTACATTATTTTCTCGGAGTGGAGGTTAGGATGTTCTCCGGGGGTCTTTATTTGTGCCAACAGCAATATGCTTTGTCAATCCTTAAACGTGCACAAATGGAGGGCCGCAAGCCAATTTCCACCCCTATGGCTGCTAGTTCTTATTCTTATATGGATGCAAGATTATTTTCGGATCCTACCTTATATCGAAGTATCGTCGGAGCTCTTCAATATCTCACTATTATAAGGCCAGATATTTCATATGTAGTCAATTTTGTTTGTCAATTCATGCATCAACCTACCGTGAGTCATTTTCAAATTGTAAAGCGCATTTTACATTATGTCAAAGGCACAACAGATTGAGGTATGAAAATCTTGTCCAAGTCAACATTGGACTTGTATGCCTTTTGTGATGCAGATTGGGCAAGTTGTCGCTTGACTCGACGATCAACTACTGGATTTTGTACATTCTTAGGAAGCAATTGTATATCATGGAGTGCTAAGAAGCAACGAACAGTTACTCGATCTAGTGCTGAGGCAGAGTATTGTGCAATAGCATCAACGGCTGCAGAGATTACGTGGATATCATTCCTTTTGCAAGATTTAGGTATTCATCTCTCCAATCCACCAATATTATTTTGTGATAATATCAGTGCACTTTATATGTCAGTTAATCTAGTGTTCCATGCAAGAACTAAACATATTGAATTAGATTATCATATGTGCGAGAAAAAGTGGCTATTGGAACACTTGTGACTAAGTATGTTCCGTCTGTGCATCAAATTGCGGATCTATTTACAAAGCCACTGTCTAGAAAAGCTTTTGGAAACTTATGTCGCAAATTGGGAATTTGGGATTCTCCAACTCCCAATTTGAGGGGGAGTAAAGGCATTGATTTAGCAATCAAGGAAGAAGGATCTAGAGATATCGAAGGATCTGAATCAATAAGAAATGTCAGAATCAATCGGAGGTGTCAGAATCAATCTGCTAATCCTTTGAGATGCCAAAATTAAATGATTGATAACTTTTGTAATATTGTAATCTCTTTCTTTATTATTTTCCATTGTTATTTTGTTTCCATACAAAATGTATTATTTGCAATATCTATATATACAATGGAAGTCATCTCAACAATAGTACGTTGAGATCAATAATCAAACACTTCTATTCTTTCATAAATCACCCACAAAACCCAAAAAAGCTACACACTATGAACTCAACCCTCTCCAAGACTCTCTTTAATCTGCATACCCGTCGTCCGAGCGATGGCTAACTTATGCAAATCTACACCACTCTCCTTAGGCTACCCCAATCGGCCATTGGCACGTCGTCCCGTCGGCGAAGGGGTGTTGGAGGGTGGCTGGGTTACAGGACAGGATGGAGGGATGCTCAGAGCAGCGAAAGGGGACGCCTTGAATTGCTCCTCGTGTGAGGAGTTCAGTGGTAACGCTGATGGTGGATAACACGCTCTGGATAAGGATGCTGATTGACTTTGGAATAGATAGGCCCATAGAATTAGGTCTTTAGATCTCAAATTTTCATAAATTTGACTTTTGACTGAAAGATTAGAAATTCGTCAGTTTCTAATATTTTTTTAGGCACTTGATTTAGGGATTGTTGACACTCAAAATTGACCATCCCCGTCACCTATCAGTCACAAGAGTGGAGTGTCGTCAATTAGATTCCTGCATTGCATTCTCTATCTTGGTGTAGTGTAGTCAATTAGATTGCAGCATTGTGTCCTCTATCCCAGTGTATTATCGTTGATTAGATTTTGGCATTATATCCAATAATCCTCAGTCTATGTTGTTAATTAAATTCTGACATGGTTTGAACTTGATCTTACAGTTAGTGAGTCCACCATAAGATTATATTTTAATTTGGTCTAGCATTGTACAGAGTTGTAAGAAGTGAAAAATTCAATATCCACATTACATTCGATCTCCTCTATTTGGACAAATGGAACAAATATCAATGGAATGAAACCCGAACGGTTAACAACAGAAAAAGAAAGCAGTTAAGCTAGTCCTATCATTACTATTGACGGTTAAACAAAAGACTGGGTAAAAATTGAATATACAGGCACTTGATTTGGAAAAATGTAAAATTATACAAAAGAAAAGTATAATTTTTCCTATTATAATGTTAAAGTGTCAATGGACATGTCGGCATTGCATCGTTAAAAAGGCTAAAAGAATACATATGCAAACACGGAGTAACTCATATTTCGGTTTTATCTACAGAAGCAAATTCTTAATATAAAATTATTGTTCTTAGGAGAAACTCATATCATTCAATTGTCATATGCTTGAATTTTGACGACATAAGTAATGTTAATTTGGTTTGCATGAACAACATCATGTTCAAACTCATTTATTTGGATTTATTGAGGTGCATCAAGATATGATAATTCCACTATGATAAAAAAGAAGAAGAGAAAGATATGTAAGTCCATTATAATAATTCTCAATTTATAACTGTTTTTTTGCTAGAAAAGTGAGTAAAGTTCATTAAAACACAATGAAAAGCAAATATGTAACCCTACCATAAGCCACCAACCAAAAAACGAAAAAGAAAAAGAAAAACCCTACTAGAAGCCATACTATGACATCATCCATAAAAAAAATAAAAATACATTGTTAGGTTTATGTGGGTCTGACCATACTTTAGTTGTCCAGGGACAGAGGAGGAACAAGTATTCTGCTATTTCTGGATCCCTTTGGCACATGGGGCACATCGGGTTAGGTATAATTCTACGTTTGAATAAGTTTTCCTTCGTGAGGAGTGTGTTTTGGCATAGACTCCACATGAAGACTTTGATTTTTGGTAGGGTTTGCAAATTCCACACCTTGCACCATAAAGCTCTAAGCTTTTGGTATGAAGGCGATGCCTCTTTATGAGATAAGTTGATATTTGCTTTCCTTAAGAGGTTATACCAGCTTTTCACTGAATAAATGCCTGAAGTTGCTGCCATCCAAAAAATTTTGTCTTTTAATCCAATGGACGGGATGGGGATCACCAATATTTCATTTACGATTTTGTCTTCAAATAAGTCTTGAAGTTTATCTTCCTTCCATGAGAAGTCATACTTGTCAATTAACTCTGTGACAAGCTTATGATCCTCTTGATTAGTTGGTCCCGTAATTGTGTCCATTTTCAGCCATTTATCTTCGCGTGTTCTAATCGATTCTCCATCGCCCATTGACCATTGGACTGAATGATATTGCATCCCTACCAATTAGTAAACTTTGCCATCCCCATGAAGATCGGTGTCGCTTCTTCGCATACCAGAAATCGATGTTGGGAAAGTAAAGCCCTTTAAAAACCTGAGTACACAGTGCAGAAGGATTTTCTATCATTCTCCATGCTTGCTTGCCCAACATAGCCTTGTTGAAAGTGATGAGGTCTTTGAAGCCCCTTCCTCCATTATCTTTCCTCATTTTCATCACATTCCGGCTTTTCCAATGTATTCTTGTTTTCAAATCATTATTCTTCCACCAGAAGGAAGCAATTTTCTGTTCAATAGCTTTGCACATGGATATCGGGAATTTAAAGATCGACATCGCATATTGTGGTAGAGCCTGGACTACTGTTTTCAAGAGAATTTCCTTCCCAGCTTTGGACATCAAGTTTTCATTCCATCCTTCAAGCTTCATATTCACCCTTGCTAGAATCCATGCAAACATTTGTCTTTTTTTTAGTTTCTCCAATCAAAAGGGATTCCTAAGTATTTCCCCATTTTATCAATTAGTAGCTGAAGTGCTTTGGTTCGTCTAGAAAGAGAGGAATGGGGCCATTTTTCGACCCAAGCTACCAAATCCAGAAAAAAGGTGTGACTAAAACACTTGCAAAGCATGGAAATTTTAAAATTTGGAGTCCCAACCAAAAGGATATCTTAACAAGAGACCAAACCTCATTGTTGAATCGGGCTCCACTTGCCTCGGAGTATCTTAAAAATTAACATTGATGTAACCATCAAAGCTAGAACATCCATAGGAGCAATCACTAGAGTGTGTAGAGATGCAACTAGAGTATTAATTGGTGGATTTACCCACAAGGTGAAAGTGCAATCTACATTGCACGTTGAAACCCTAGCACTTATTGAGGGAGTAGAGTTGGTGAACGTGTGGGAAAAGCAAAAGTTGAAAAGTGTAGGAGCTATTGAGTTTGACTGCCTTTCTTTAGTTCAGGCACTTTTGGGAACAGTGCAAGTACCGTGGGAAATATCTGTACTTATTGAGAAAGGCCGGGCTGCACTTTCTTCTTTGCTTCTTTTAAGCTCAATCCATTGTTATAGAGACCAAAATAAAACTACGGATTGGGTCATTAAAGCCCAACTCCGACAATCCCTCCCTCTAAACTAGATCTCAAGCCCCCCTCATTCGTTGTTGGATTTTTTTGCTCTGAAGCCTGTGTGGGTTATTCTTTTACGTTACCTACTTGAAGTGAAATGAAATAAGGTTTGTTCCGACAAATAAAGAAGAAGAAGATGTGAAGCAGCAGCTTGAACATGTAAGAAACGTTCATTAGCGTTCTCTTCTTCCATGGGCAAGGGGAGATTACAGAATACATTGCTCTCAATTAGCAATTAACCCCATCAATACAACACCCAAAAAAGCTGCACACTACAGACCCAATCCTCTCCAATACTCTCTTTAGTCTCCACCCTAATTCGAGCAATGGCTAACGTATGCAAATCTAAACCACTCTCCTTAGCCTAACCCTACTCGGCCATTAGGACGTGGTCGCGTCAGTGAGAGGGTGTCGGATGGGGGATGGATTGCAGGACACGGTGGAGGGACGCTACGAGCAAAGCAAGTACTCATGTGGGACCTTTGTGAAGGAGTTCAGTGGTAGCGCTGATGGTGAATTGAATGCCCTGGATGGACGTACGGACCCCAGAAGTGCTATAACTTGGGACGGAGGGACACTTAAGTGCCATAACTTACAAACGGTACACTGAAGTGCCAAAATCGGAGTAATTTTTTTTTATTAAAATTGCCACGTGGATTTTTTATTTTGAAAAAAATGCTCCGTCAGCAAATGAAGCCGTCGAAAAATGGACACGTGGCAATTTGGCCGGATTTTCTTACCGTTGGCACTTAAGTGTACCGTTTGTAAATTATGGCATTTAAGTATCCCTCTGTGCCAAATTGTGGCACTCCCGCTGTACTTATGCCCCCTGGATAAAGGACGCTGATTTTCCGACCAAAAAATAGGACGTCGATTAACACTTGAATAGCATAGGCACCTAGGAATTAGGTCTTTAGGTCTCAAATTTTATAAAATTTGGTCTTTGACCGAAAAATTAGAATTTTGTTGATTTCTAATTTATTTTTTTTATACATGTGATCTAAGGATAGTGAAATTTAGAGATTTCGATTAAAGATTTTTCAACCTATGGAGCTAGTCAACCATTTAGAGAATGATGCTTGCCACTATAAGATTAAAATTACTTAGACTTGGACCCTTTAAGATCGCATCACTTAACGTGATGACATAAAGCCCTAAAGAAGAAATAAAATTTATATCACTTGCATATTGGTACAGTTGCTTGGTTATGTTCACATCCTACGTGTACCGGTGCTACTTGGTTTGTACTTGTCAAACGTTTAATGGCTGAAGGCAGTGGTCGGAGGTGAGGGTTAACGGCGGTGGAATTGAGGGTCGACGGCAGAGACGATAACAAACTCCGGNACTAGTGTGATTATAGTCGAGAATGGGCTTGATGTGGCTACAATATGAAAATGGGCCTAGCTTAGTTGTATTTAAAGATGGGCTTGACAATGGGGTTTTTCTCGTTTCCATAGCCCACTTTCTTGTGAACCCAAGTCTGAATATACAAGCGGATAGCCCAAATCCCTTATTTTCCAGAATATAGAAATAAATTTATTTTTAAAAAATTATATAATAATACAAATTTAATCAAATAAATTTGAAAATAGAAATTAGTTAGAAAAATAGGCCTTAATTCGGGAGTCTTATTCTGGAATTAGAATTAGTTTAGTTTCATTTAGATTGTACACACATGATTTAGGAAAATTCATGATTTTTCTTAGTTTAGTTTTATAGTTTAGTTTTAGTTAGAGTAGTCGCTTTCGAAAATCTGATTTGCATTAAACTCATGGGGCTGCTGTCTTGGGACTTACCAACGAGGCCGCCTCTGACTAACATCGTATCGGGTTCCTTTCCGCATTTTATTTCTTACTTGCCCTTTTATTTCGGCATTTGATGTGTTTGATTCCATTCCTTTAGGTCACTTCTTGTTCTCTTACTTCTTTTTGCCTAAGATCATAATAAAGACAAAAATATCGCAGAAGGGATCAGATAATTTAATCACTTGGATGAGAAATCCAATCAAATTAATCAAGTTAGAGGTACCAAAATGGCATTAACAGAAACTGTTAGAGTAATAATCAAGTCCATCATCCTAGTAAATCTTTGGTTGCATAATTTTTCATCAATCATTGCTTTCTAACCGACTTAAGATATATCCCGACAATTCCACGCGTGAAGGCGTCGGTCCCTTTCCACCAAAATCACGTCTCCTCTCCAAATTCCATTTGGCTTCATTTCCCTACAATCCTTCCATGTCCACCAAATCATCAAACTCTCTCGTCCTTTTTCCTTTGACCAACCACAAACAAAACTTTCATGAACCTAAAGCTCTTTGAACGAAGGGTGCTCCCTCCAGTAGCTTTCCTTTATTGAATTTTAAAAAATTATAAAAATTATTCACGTCAATATTGATGATATCGTGTCAGTAATTTTTGATCGAAATTGATAAAATTGACTGAATTGGCAAATTGTTAAAAAATTTAAGACTAAATTATCCAAATTAAAAGGTTTAATATGAAATTTGCACAATTATAATAAGTTTTAAATTTTTTTGAAAATTCCTTTCAACTTGATCTTCTCTTATGGATTTTGTTATCAACTCTTATCGAATCACCAAGCTTGAATAGTGGCCGACCGCTATTGGGGTATCCCAATATGCGCTAGTCCATGGAGTTATTGCGAATAGGCGATGTGATCTTCATACGACGAAAGCTTGCCCAAGGCATGTGAGGCGTGGAAGAGGGGCTAGTGTGGCCGTGAATGGGTGCCAAGTGGACGTTCAGAAATGTGCCTGGTGGTGTCGTACCACCTTATCCATTACGTCCAAACCTGTCCGATTCTCACAATTTTGGAATTATTGCTTGAGTTATCGTTCAGCATCTTAAGATTCCCACATCCTTGGAAGACATGCTCCCGAGCTCATCGAGCTAGTTTTTGGCTCCAAGCAAGGGCCAAGCGAGGTCACCGCCCTTGCTTGGTTAGATCTAGTGAGGGCGTTGTGGCCCTCACCTATGAGGCTTGGGTCGTGACCCTTGTCTATGGCTTGTTAAGGCTGGCCAGCAACCCTTGTCAGCCCTAGATGCAAAAATAAAAAAAATAAAAAATAGTATAATAAAAGAAAAAAACCATAAAAATTGTAAAATATTATTAAAAAAGTGACACGTTGATAATTTTTGATAAAAATTAGTTGGAGCGACTTAATTGGCAAGAAATGAAAAATTTTAGGAGTGAATTGGCAAAATTAAAAGGTTTTGGATTAAATTGGCAAAAGTACAATAGATTTAAATTTTTTAGACAATTTTCCTTGTTAATTTGGTTTGCATGAACAACAACATGGTCAAACTCATTTAATTTGGATTTAGTCAAGTGCAATGAGATATGATAATTCTACCATGATAAAAAGAGAGAAAGATATGTAAGTTCGGCATAATAATTCTCAATATATAACTGTTTTTTTCCTAGAAAAGTGATTAAAATTCATTAAAACACAATGAAAAGCAAACATGTAACCCTACTGCAAGCCATTCTATGATTGTAATCATTATTTAGTACATTGTTTGGTTTATGCGCTTAAAGTACTAATCATACACATATAATAACCATGTTCAACATTGTGTGATTACCATTTGCGATTTCATTAATCAAAATGATAATAAATAAATAAAATCTAGTGGCCTAGATTTTAGTTTCCTTAAATAGGTGAGTACTAAAGAAAGGGTGTACATGGTCAAGTTTGTAAAGTAACTCTATCCAACAAAACCTACCATTAATTCTTTTGTCTTAACCCTGCTTATTGACCAATTTGGATTAAATCTCCAAGACAAAGTCAACCTGTGTCTACTGGCAGAAGAGTCAAGTTCCATGGAAGTTACCGAAGCGAGCCACTTCTTCTGGAAATATATTTAAATACCATGTATTTTGTGGCTTTTAGACAATTAAATCATAACTTATCCAGAGCAGGAAGGGGAGAAATTATCCGGAAAGCAACCACTGAACGATCACCTATGCCCAGAAAGTCTGCGAGAGTCAGAGCTGCTTCAATTGCTGGGTCACAGTCCCCGTTAGAGTAAAGTTTGCGGAGGGTCTGAAGGTAAAATGATGCATCCTTAAAGGAAGGTGTACTGGGATCAGTTCCCCCACACCTATAGAATAAGGATGTAATACTGTATTATTTGACCAAATTTGAGAGAATGCAGTCATGCAAGTCCCGAGATGGCGTTCCCTTTATGTATTTCGCTGAAAGGAATTCAGCCATCTGAACTTTTTTCTGTTTTGGCTCCATGCTCTCATTCCCCTTTGTAATCCATCAATTGAGAACAAGTGAGCTTTAAGCCTTTAAACTTGAAGCAACAACATTGTTGGATATTTCAACAATTTTGAAATTTTTGAAAGTAATGATTTTGCCAGAAGTTACTACTGTTATGAAAGTTTTGGAATGGTTGTGTAACAACAGTGTCTAGCAGGCTGTACGGGCCATGGGTTGGCAAGCGTAAGCTCGTGGCGGATCCTGAGTAAAAAAAAAAAAAAAAGTGTCTAGGTAACAGCTTTGCAACTTATTTGAACGGCTTTCTAACTATCATCAACTTATTAATTGCCAATTAATTTATAAAATAAAATGTCAAACCACAATATTTTAAGACACACTGAATTAAAAGGGAACTTTTTTCCTTTTCTTCCATTTCTTGTCTGGTTGGGTTAGCTACACAATTTAGTTGTATACATTCCTTCTTTTGTGGGTAAAGAAAAATGTTAATTGTATCTAGACCTATTAAACGGATGGGTTGGGTTGGGTTTGGGTCGGGTCATAAATGATCCGATCCAAATTGACCCATTAATCCATTATAACCCATTTAAGCATAATATATAATTTTTGACCCATACCCAACCCAACCTGTACCCAACTCATACCCGACTCGACCCATATTGTTAAAACACTTTCCTATCTAACTAAACTTAGGAAAAATTATTCTTATAATCTTTTTTTATTTATATTCCTTTAATATTAGAAAATTCGAATTATTAATAATTTTTATTTTAAATATTTTAAATTATTTTTATTTTTTAAAAATCACACACAAATATAGAAGAATGAAACTCGTCTAGATTTTGATGGCCAATCAAGCCACCATCCGACGATGGTGGTGACCATGTGCGATAATGCCACCATGCAAGTGAGAGGAGGAGCTATTGTATGAGCGGTGGGAGCGAGACGACGCACTGTCATAAATACTTGTCAAAATGGGTGCATAACCTATTTATGACGCATTTAAATATTAAATGGGTCATAAATAGGTCAGGCTTTCTTTTAATTTGACCCATTTATGACTCGTTAAAAGAAAGTATGACCTATTTATAACCCATTTAATATTTAAATAGGTCATAAATGGGTTATGCATCCATTTTGATAGGTGTAATTGTATCTTGGGATGGCTATCACACCAAGTTTGGTACTCTAAGAAGTGCAATTATCCTTAAGGTAGGCAGTGCTTGCATGTTTCAAATAATTGATTTCTTCTTATCTTTTCCAATAGATTCTCAATGGTACTCATTTTCGTATTCTTTAAATTTTTCCAACAAAATTTCTCAAAACTCTTTCATTTTTATTTTTATTTTTATCTTAATGCCATATTTCCGGTGTACAAGGGGATTGATGCATTGTCCCTAGAACAGGAAACTGGCTGCCCAAATTTCAATTGCTTTTAATTCAACTTAGCTCATCCAAACACATAAGGGATGTGCTTTCAAGTATTTCTATCTAGCTAAGCATGCAAAATGAAATACGGACCCCAGAAGTGTCATAACTTGGTACGGAGGGACACTTAAGTGCTAAAACTTACAAACAGTCACTTAAGTGCCAATGGCGAGAAAATCCAACCAAAATGCCACGTGTTCATTTTCCGGTGAGTTTATTTACTGACAAAGTATTTTTTTCAAAATAAAAAATACACATGGCAATTTTAATAAAAAAAAATTGCCACGTCAGAATAACAAAAAATTTAAAATCGATTTAAAAAAAAAGGAAGGGGGAATCGGCAACATAGCCCTCCCTGGTTCCCCCTTCCCCCCTTTTTTTTAAATTAATCTATTTTATAATAATATATATTTTATAATTATTTAATATTGTTTAACTAATGATTTTTAAAATTCACGTTAGTGCAAAAAAGATGTTGTTTTGCATTGATTTTTCATCGATTCAATTTCCAACAAGCCATGTAGGCAAAAAAATTAATAAAAAATTGCCACGTAGGATTTCCGGTAGGATTCCGATGACTTGGCACTAAAGTGATCTATTTTTTTTAAAAAGTGGCACTTAAGTATACCGTTTGTAATTTTTGGCATTTAAGTGTCCCTCCATGCCAAGTTATGGCATTGCCACTATACTTATGCCCATGCAAAAGTATCAGGTAGACAAATGGAAATAATATATTTGCGATGGAGTGATACCCAAATGGGTTGCCAACCACAAAAGAAAAAAACACAATAGAGGCCATTAAATTAGGCTCAATAACTTCTTTCTTTTTTCACTGAGATAGGTGATGAAGTTGATTAGAGCAAAACAAAAGGCAAAAGGTGTAATCATACCATAAGGCAGTCTAAAACCCTCATTCGTATATAGTAAATTGTTAGGTGCTTTAAATACTTATTTTATACATATGATAAAAATGTTCGACATTGTCAAAATGCTGTCCATGATCTCATTTATCAAAATAAATGAAAAATTAAATGGCCTCCATTTTAGTTTTTATTGGATAGGTTTTGAATAGGTAAGTACTAAACCAAAGGGATACATGGTCAATTTTGTGGAGTAAATCAATCCCAACAAAAGCTTGTCATTAATTCTGTCTCTAAGTATGAGAAACTGATTTAAAGAAAAATAAGCGTGTCTATCCCAACAATAATAAGAATGACTAGGATTTAATTTGGTTTGGCATGTACAATAGCATGATCAAAGTAATATATTTTGATTTATGTATGTGCAATAAGATTTGATAATTCTAGTCTTACAGAAGAAACAAAGAGATGTAAGTTTAATAAAACGATTCTCATTCTGACTTTCTTTACTTAGAAAAGTGAGTAAATTTCATTAAAACAGAATGAAAAGCAAGAGATGTAACACCACCGCAGATTGATCTATTACTTTTATCCGTATATAGTAAAGTGCTAGGATAATGTGCTTTAAGTGCTTATCGGATATATCTAATAATCATGTTCAACATGTGAAATTGGCGTCCATTATCTCATTTATCAAAATGATAAAAAAAATTCTAATGGCCTAGATTTCTCTTCTTCTTTTTTTGCATAATTAAATACTAAATCAAGGGTGTACGTGGTCAAGTTTGTAGAGTAAATCAAATCCAAGGAAACTTATCATTAATTCTATCTATAAGTGTGAATTGATTAGAGGCAAAAATGCAAGTGTATCTATGACATCCTGAAATTTGAACCCTTTGAGGAATGAATGAATGTTAATTTTGTTAATGCTTTATTGGTTGTTCTTACTTGGAACTGATTATTCCCAAGATATTGACCTTAAGGGGAAAGGCTAATGAGGATAGAATTCGTGCAACTAAAGAACTTGATCTAGGAAAACGACTTGACCGTTAAACTTGTGTGAGGACGATTTTGTAGATATACAGGCTGACTTTATAGATGACTAGAAGTTGATCCGCAAACAGAACATAATAGGACGATGGGTGATTCTGTTTACTGTTATCGAACCCGCGAATGACCCTATGTCGATTCTCGGTAATTGTATACTTTGAAATAAGAATCTATCATCTACAATTTCATGTAGTCAATGACGTTCATGTGTCAAAATATCTTAAACGTGATTTGTCACAAATCGGTTACGCGTGAATTCTTGAAGCTACCTATTAGTCTGAGTTGTACCAAAATGGCAATCGGGCAAAATTGACAAGGCATGAGAATCTATTATTGGCCTTCGAATTTTCGGGAACGTCCGGGACAAACTTTTGAACAATGCTTTTTCGACAATCGACAGTACTAGTTAAGCCGAGTATTTGGAAAAAAAAGGGTTTGTGGACCAAGAAAACAAGCCTACAAGGATGTGGGCCAGGCAAGGCCATTATGGCCCTCAGACCCAAGGTGGGACAGCCACCATGGTAGGCTCGAGACAAACAAGTGAGCCTTTTGGACCCAACCGACCATTTTTACCCTTCCGAGCCCATTGTCTAACCTTGAGCCATTTCAAGCCCAACTAATTCTCAAGCCTGTTTCTATTTATTTTCTAGCCCATTTCTTAGGCCCACCCTTCATTTTCAGCCCAAGGGAAAATTGGGAAATATGAAAGGTGGAAATGACCATTTTGCCCCTAGATATTATGGGGAAAAGAAAAAAGAAGATAGAGAAGATGATGTCATGTTGCATGGGGAGTTGAAGCAAGCATTTATTGGCCTTAATGAGGCTTGTTTTTCAGCCCTCACTTCACTCTCTCTCTCCTCTTTAGCCCCTCACAAACCGCACACTCTCTCTTCCTTGTTTCCCTTCCCTTCCTTCTACTTCTCCTTCAGACCTTCCTCCAAAAACCTAAGTTGTTTGTTGCTTACACATGCCAATCATCGCCTGTGCCACCAACCACCCTACTTAGGAGGTCCAAACTGTATGCCCTAGGGCAGCCATTCGCCCAACGGAGCCGCCGACCGACCTGCTTGCTGATCGGAAGTCATTGTTGGCCAACCCGCCTATCCTTGTTTAGTTCCACCCATTTCAGCTATTTTCCTCCTATTCTAAACCAACCACCACCCAACCTAGCCACTAGCCGGTCCCCCTTGACCCCCAGGTGTTGTAGGTCTCCAACCAACCGCTTGCTAGAGCTCCGGTCAACCCGTTTAGCTTTGGTTAGCCCTTTGCTCCTCCAGGCAGTCTGATTTTCAAAGTTGCAGTGAGAAACAAAGTTTGTTGTTGTTGTTTTAGCCTCGAGACTGCCTTGGATCATTGTGGTAGAGGTCCTCGTGCGTCGCCTTTGTTGTCGCTACTACACTTGTGTCTCCGACCCGCTTAACGAGTGAATTTAGTCCCTAATCCCTTGTTAGTGCCTAAACTTGCTTAGGGTTGGTTTAGTTAGGGTTAATTCTGATTTAGGAGGTTTAATTAAGTTGCATTAGCCCTAAGATAGGTGGTTAGATAAATGGTTAAGATTAGTTTAAGTTAATTTTGCTTATTGCGCTTAATTTGTGATTATTGTGGTTTATGTTTAATTAAGCATGTTTTGCCTTGATTAATTTATTGTTTGTCTTAATTAATGTTTTGCTTAATTTCTTAATTTCATTTATTAATTATTGAATTATGAAATTACACTATTCATGCGGTACTATTTACGTGTATTGTTCATGCGGAAGTGAAAATTTACCCTATTTCATGTACTTTGGTCCTATTATGTGAATGTGATGTGTTATTGCATGGACATCCACATGAATCGTGTGGTTTTCATAATAGAAAGTGGAAAATAATTTGTCCAAGGAACATGGAAATGGACCGCTTTTATGAGAAAAGAATTTGAGATTGTATATGCAAGCATATGTACAATGGCTAATGCTCAAAGATAAACAGTGGATTGGATGCTTGCGTGATCACTAAGTTGAATAGCCGTCTCGACCATAGTTCGGGGGATGATAGTCTGACTTGTTGGAAACCCGGTGGGGGTCTGGATGTGGAGTTGCAGTAAAGGCCAAGCCTATACTATCACGCCCCGACTTTCGAGCTTGCGACAACTCCATTTCACTTAAGGTCTAGTTGTACGACGTCCCAGGTACTGTCGTCGACCAATTCATTTTATCTTGTAATTAAGCACATGCGGAAATGAACAACACCCAAACCAAACAACAGAGATAGCAACAACAGCAGCAGAGGAAAGACAAACACCATTTTATATATCTGAAAGTTAGCTAACACACTAGCAAATACATACACGTCTTACTATAGGTGACAAGTTAAGACCTACTCAAAAAGGAACCAGCCTAGCTAACTTAATACTATATAAGTGCCTACTCGCTGGCCTCGAAGGGATTGTTCTCTTTGATCCTCGGGTATTGCATCATCTAGGTCCTGAAAAGGTTAACCATGATGGGTTGAGATAAACTCAGCAAATTGAAGTTCTAGGCCCCGATTAGGAACTTCGCTTGCCTGAGGAGTTTAACATACAACCTAAATCATCAAATCATCTAATACCACCTCAGAGAAATAAAAGCAGAAGACAGTTTAATAATTAGGCACAACCATAGGCAACCTTACCTAGTCTTGGCACACGTGACCCGCAAAAATTATCAGCTAAATCATCACGACATTAAAAGGTATGCGAATAATCAGAGTATTGCATGCAGTTTTCTCATGTCTAACATCTACACATGCTCTGATTATTACGACTCTTAAGGCCACGGCAACTAGTCAACTAGTTGTAGACCAGGCATCGTTCTCTCTTATGAGGCATGGCGACGTCATGGGCTCTCCTCCACTAACAGCATTCCCTAAGGTGCATGTGTCTAGCCTCTACCGAGACTCCACAACCAACCACTATTAGGCAACCGATCAAAGTCAAGATGACCAAAAGGCCACGACACAACCCCAGGGGGTTGGTGGTCTACCAACAGCGACGAGCTCTCCTCTTAATGTGACCATGCAACACATCATCAAACAATCCGTTCTTTTCTTTGCTCTGTTGTGAATGCACAAACAATTCGTGCTCACGCAACATGCTATTGCAGTTGACACACGTATAATGTCATGCAGTATAATTCAATCACTCGTGAAAATTACGACAAAGCGAAATTCAATTCCAACCAATCAACAATCACGTACATTTCCTAATTCTTGGGAATAATCAACAATTTGCACTTCAACAAGTCTTAACAATCAAGAACACAACAATTTGAAACCAAAATTTGCTTCTGTATGAACAGTGCCGTGAACAGTAATTATGAATAATAAATTCGTCCGAAATTAAATAAATAAATAAAAATAAATAAACTTAACCATGGTTAACAAATTAATTCAACCCTAGTTAATCTAACCTAACCATGACTAACTTTTAACCTTGGTTACTTTTAAAACTAACCATGGTTACTTTAATTAATTAACCTTAGTTACTTTATTACTAATTATGGTCAATTAAGTAACCTTAGTCAGCCTTAATTAATCATCCTAATTAACCAATCAACCTTAATTTATCATAAACATACAAATACACTAATTAACTCCTAAATAAGGATTAAGAAGTTAACTTACTTGGATCGAAAATCTGGCGACACTAGTGCATAGAGGGGAATGAGGACTACAAGGGGCAAGCTCGGGGATGACAACGAGTGACAAACAATGGCCGAAATGGGCCAAAAACAGTGCTGGTTACTGTTCACATGGAACTAGAGCAGCTGAGAGGAAAAGGTCGAAATGGGCAGCTAACGGCGACTAGGGGTGACCCGAGGTGTGCAGTTGGCTTCCTAACTTCCGTGGCTACACTTTGGGTGGTGGTGGTGGCTCCGGCTCCAGTGGCAAGGCTATTTTCCAGTTGGAAAACAGCAAGGATAGCAAGAAATAGTAAAAATGGAATGGAAAAGGAAGAGTAAAAGGGAGAGAGAGAGGGGGGGCTGCTGCACGAATTTGGGGGAGAAAGGAGGAGAGAGAAGGGGCTGAAAACTTGAAGGAGAAGCCAAGACAAGTGGGCTTGCCATTTGCTTCAAGAACCAATCACAAGCAAGCAAAAACAAAGCATAAACTAAGCCCACTCGGGCACAAAAGCAAAAGGCCAAAAGAGAGAAGCCCAAGGGCTAGAAAGGAGGAGAACTTAGGCTAGCTTGGGCCCCTCTTGGGCTAGGCTGAATGGGCACAAGGCTCATTGGGCTGCTGATCTTGGGCCGGCACACTTGTGGGCCCGAAATTCGGTCCAATTTTTCTTTTTTCTGACACTTCCGTATCCAACGAAATATCCAAAAATAAATGAGACGACATCCAAATATTTAGTCATGATATCACTGAGAAGTTGGTTTCCAAAATCAGATTAAAAATCGAGGCTAAATTGAGTCAATTGCTATCGTAGTATAATTTGGATTATTGAGCGCCCTTTTAGGACTTTTCTCACTTTTGACCCGTGATCAATCATTATTTGATCCATGGTAACGTCAATTCTCAAGTCAGGGATGTCCCTCAATTGTCGTGTGATCCCAATGGCTCAATTGATAATCTTGAGTACTAAATGAAAAGGATTCGATTTAACGTCATTCATAGTTCGTATCGAAGTCGTGCAAAAATCACTCGCAGTTCAACTTCGTACTTCTATCGAATTGATTTATTTCCATTTCCTTAATAGTCTAGTACTTAGAGGATATCGTTTCCGCCTAGGTCCTCATGGTTGAAGGGTTCATTCCTGATCGAAATTGCGAGTTGTACACGTATTGTTTTCTATTGGCGCCTCCCTATAATCCATTATCCCACAAACACATAGTTTGAAAATTTTGTACTGACCAGGTCTTCGACTAACATCGCCATTTTATAAAATCCCAAAATGGGGTCAATTCTCAAGATGTTACACAATACTCCTTTGGGAATGCCATCTTGGGAGGAGCCTTTGACGTTGTCGCGCCTCACGAGAGAGGGCGATGCCAATAGACACTGGTGGGGATTCAATTGTAGCTCTAAGGGGCAGTAATAATCGAAATCCATAGAGCATATGAAAAACATGGCATTATTGGTTCCGATTATGCATGAGTTGATCACATTATTTATAACATGCATGAATTGACGACATGCAGAGTGTGATAATAGCCAGGTGAGATTGCTTTCGACGTGACTCGCATGTGACTGATGAAATACATCATCTAACGACCATGTACATTGCTTATATTGTGTGAGGTTTAACTTGCAAGGTATGGCATACCGGGTAAGGTTGCTTGCGAATCGACTATTTGATTATTGGTTGACCTTGTTTGTTGTTTGGTTGCTGGTTGCTTATGGTTGGGTTGTTTGAGGGGTGGTTTTGGAGAGATACCTTAGGTGGAGTCGATGTACTAACCAAGGTTTAGGGGGAGAACTTGCTGAGATTTTATCTCACTAGTTATTGTATAACTACTTTCAGGCCCTTAGAATATCGCACCCGCTGGTGCGATTCGGGATCCCTAAGGATTGGGAGACCATCGTGATGCACCACTGCTTCCTAGGTTGGGTGAATCTACACGAGAAGTATCTTTCAATCATTTAGGTGGACAAGGGACTAGGGCAATGGATACCCCATCGGTTCCTGGCATAGTTCATTAGGGAGGACGATATGCTGATCAGTCCTCTGTGTGGTTTTGACGGGCCGCTTGGTAGGGGCCTCGAGGACACTGACTAGGATCCCATGGAGCTGGACCCTCCTAATGGTGGAGTGGAGAATCCTGCCACCGCTCCTCTAGTGATCGACTCGAATGCCTTCAATTATGACCAAACGGAGCTTGAGTCCAATGGGTCCAAGTGATGATGATGTTGAACCTGAATGTTCATTTTGTATAGTTGGATTAGCTTAACTTAGTTTCTTTTTGGTTTGGCTTAAAGGATGGATTGGCCCCTTTATTGGGCTTGTAAATTAGAAAAGATCATTTGTTGGTTAATCTAGTAAAAATGTATAAATAAGTAGTTGTTGTTGTACTTGATGTTCATCCCTCTATCACTATTTGATTATTTGATTATCTGTTGTCTAAGAGATGGTTCGTCTTCCGCTTGCGCATAATAAAAGATTTAAATGAATGGTCGTTAATGAGTCCTAGGACATCACTTTCTATCGACCAAGGGAATGGGTTGTTGCATGCTCGGGGTTCGGGGCATGGCAGTATCCAAAACAATAATGGGAACGATTCGTGTTAAGTTCGGATTGGAATGAATAGTGGCGTGATCAAACTTGCTTATGTTGATTTAATCATGTGCATTAGGATATGGTAATTTTACTATGATTGAGGAAAGGAAAGAGATGTATTTCTAAGATAACACTTTCGATCTATAACTTCTTTTTCCCTAAAGAAGTGAGTACAGTTCATTAAAGCACAACGAACATAAAAGGATAAAACCCTATCATAAGTCAGTCCGTTACTTTCATTCGTATGTATTAAACCATTAGGTTTGTGTGTTCTAAGTACTTATCAAATACATTCTGAAATTATCTTATGTGATCCCATTTATCAAAATGATTAAAAAAATCTAATGGCCTAAATTTTAGTTTTCTTGAATAGGTAAGTACTAAACCAAGGATATACATGGTCAAGTTCATAGAGTAAATCGATCCCAACAAAATCTACCATTTATTTGATCTCCAAATATGACAATTGGCTAAAGGCAAAATATGCAAGTGAATCCATGGCAATAATGACCAGTATTTTGTGTATTTATATGCCCTTCAACATGTGCTGCTTCACACCTTAGCCTAATTCAAATACTACTCTCTCCTCGCAGTCACACTAATTAACTCTCCTCCTTTCCCTCATGAGCAAATTGTTTCCTTTGACCATTTTATGTCCTGTTTTTTCGTCCGGCATAATCCTATTGATGACAATGAAGCCAAGAATCATGCATTTCATGTCGTGCCAATCATTTTGGAGAACAAGTCTTGACACATTTCTCACATGCACCTATAATATCTGCAAAATGTCGGATAAGTGATTCACCAAAATAGGCTCTCATCCCCGGTAACTCTCTTTTCTCTCTCTCTCTCTCTCGTCAGATGCAGCTATGATTTGCTAAACTAGTCCTATCATTGCTATGGACCGTGCAGCAAACAAGAGTCACCACACATGTAACAAGAGGCAGCTCAGTCCGATATTCTTGCAAAATGAACAAGATAGGATCCCGGGGTGTGTCATGTATAAAAAAACTGCCCACCACCTTTGCTGCCTACCTCTAGGTGTGAAAACTGTCCGTTGCTCAAAACAAGCTGAGCAAGCTTCCATTATCTTTGAACGCAATGATCAACCTTATAGATAAAACGACAATGTCATAATGCCGCCTAAAGTATCAACCTGAAAGTAGAGACACAGAACTCCATCAGTCTGGTATTTTTGAAATACTCAGATAGATCTGCCAGTAGTAAAAAAGAAGGCTACAATGAACATACCAGGTTTTCTGGTCCTACAAAAGAGAAAGGAGAATGGCCGAGGAAGAAGAAGAGAACATGGGCACAAGTAATGGTCGATAGATTCCACTTTCCATGTATGCAATGTGAAGATGGGATATCGATGGATCTTTTTTGTATGGTGTGACGAGCTTTCTTTGATTTTCGCCTCCAAGAATTTATACTGTACATACATGGAATGTTCACATCTTCTTCCATATCACAAATCTTGTAATGCGTTGCAGTTGAACTTACATATGGTCTCACTCATAAGCGAAGGCCTCGCATCGTGCCCATGCATTGTCACAAAATTCCATTTGATCTTTGGTTTGACAGCATAATTACTAAATCAAAAAACATATCTTGAACCGAAATATTAAATTTATGAATTGTGAATCGTCAATTGAAAATCAAATCGAATCCTAAGATTTGGTAAAATTTCTGAAACTAGTATTTTTCGTTGAAGACTGTTATAAAATTCATTAATAATTATATAAAGGTATAATTTATCTTACAGTGTCCAAAATGTGGTAAAAATAGCGGAGGGTCTTGCCAATAGTTGACGTGCACCATGTGAATGTGAATCACACGGTTGGTGATAGAGCTAAAAATTCCATTTGAAAAAGGAAAAAAAGAAAGGTTCACAAAAATTTGGTGTAAAGATTTGAAGAACAGCTCCAACATATCAGAAACGATCAACCGCGTGCCCTTCTTCCATGAGCAACGGGAGATTACAGAATACATTGCTCTCAATTGGCAATTAAGCCCATTAGTATGATAAATTACCCACAAAACCCAAAAAACTGCACATTACAAAGTCAACCCTCTCCAAGACTCTTCAATCTTCACATCCGTCGTTCGAGCGATGGCCAACTTATGCAAACGACCTTACCTTTGCATTGGAGACCTTCTGCGCACGGCCTTGTGAAGTGGAATGCCGACAGCTCCTTCCTCGGCGAAACTAGAGCTGCTGCGATTGCAGGGGTGTGCAGAGATCACTTGGGGAAACTGATTACTGGGTTCGCGAGCACGGTGCGGGTAATTTTGCAATTCAAGCTGAAGCCCTTGCCCCTAAAACAAATGGCAGAAAGAGGAGCTGCAGAACGAGAAGCTACAGTTTGGGAGATAGATACAAATCAATTAGAACTGGTAAGTGCGATAAGCGCCCCCACAGATCAGATCAGATGGGAAGTCCGGGCCCTTATCAGCAAAGCCCAAGCCCACTTACAAAGCCTTCAGTCCATGAAAACAACCCATTGTGAGAGAGAAGCCAACAGAGTTGCAAATTGGATAGTGAAGGCCCAACACAACAAAACTTTACCAACCAATTGGGTCTACTATCCCCCATCTAGTCTTTTGGAATTATTATGCTCAGATGTAAGTCAAAGTCAACTATGTTTCTAGATTATTACTTAATGAAATCTATGAATTTCCAAAAAAAAAAAAAAAAACCTATGCAAATCTACAACACTCTCCTTAGCCTATCCCAATCGGCCATTGGGACATCGCCGCGTCAGTGAGGGGTTGCAGGACACGGTGGAGGGACGCCTTGAGCAGCGGAAGGGGACGCCTTCAAATGCTCCTCGTGAGGGACCTTTGCGGAGGAGTTCGGTGGCACAAATGATGGTGGATAGAATGCCCTGGATAAAGGACGCCGGTTGACACTTGAATAGCGTGTAGAATTAGACCTTTAGGTCTCAAATTTTCATAAATTTGACGGTTGACCAAAAAATTAGAATTTCGTTAGTTTTAAATCTTTTTAGACATTTAATCTAGGGATAATAAAATTTAGAGATCCCAATAAAATATTTTTCACTCTGTGGAGTCAATCAACCATTTTGTGACGTCCTGAAATTCGAGCCCTCTGAGGGAGGATTGAACGTTAATTTCGCCAGTGCATTGTTGGTTGATCTCACTCGGAACTGATCATTCCTGAGATACTGACCTTGAGGGGAAAGGCTAATGAGGACAAAACTTGTGTGACTAAAGAACTTGACCTAGGAAAACGACTCGACCGTGAGACTTGCGTAAGGACGATCCTATAGTCAGGTAGGCCGATTTCAGGGACGACTAAAAGTCAATTCGCGGACAGAAATAATGGGATGACGGGTGATTCCGTCTACTGTTATCGAACCCGTGAATGGCCCTATGTTGATCCTTAATAATCGTGTACTTAGAAATAAGAATCGATAATTCACAATTTCATGTAGTCAAGGACGTCCATGTGTCGAGAAGTCTTGAACGTGACTTGGCACGAGTCGGTTACGCGTGAATCCTCGAAGCCGCCTGTCAGTCTGAGTAGTACCAAAATGGCATTCGGGCGAAATTGACAAGGCATGAGAATCCAATATTGGACTTCGAATTTTCGGAACGTCCGGGACGGACTTTTGGGCGATGCTTCGTAGTCAGTCGACAGTGTCGAATGAGCCGAGTAATTGGATAAAAGGATCTTCGGACCGAGGAAATGAGCCTACGAGGACGTGGGCCGGGCAAGATCAGTGTGGGCCTCACGCCCAAGGTGGGACAGCCGCCATGGAAGGCTCGAGGCAAGCAAGTGAGCCCATTGGGCCAAACCGACCCTTTACCCTCCCGAGACCGTTGTCTAACCTTGAGCCGTTTCAAGCTCAATAAATTCTCGAGCCCGTTCCTATTCATTTTCAAGCTCATTTCCTAGGCCCGCCTCTCCATTTTCAGCCCAAGGATAGATTGGGAAATGTGCAAAGTGGAAATGACCAAAATGCCCTTGGATATTTTGAAGAAAAGTCAAAAAGGAAGAGAGAGAAGATGAGGTCATTGTTTGGCAAGTGGGGCAAGCATTGATGGCCTTGATAAGGCTTATCCTTCAGCCTTCACTTCACTCTCTCTCTCCTCTTCATCTTCTCCAAAATCGCAACACTTCTCTCCCATGGTTTTCCTTCCTTCCTTCTGTTTTTCAGTTTGACCTTTCACCGAAATCTGAGTTGTTCATTGCCTTCCCGTTCGAATATCGTCTCGTGCCACCCGCCGTTGTGTTCAGAAGAGAAATTCCGTTTAAATAGCTTCGACCGATCGCCGGAAGGAACTGTGGGTCAACCCGTATTCCGGCCGAAAGCCACCGCCGGCCTGACCGTTTTCTGACCGCCTACTGCTGTTCTGTTTTGCTGTTTTGGCCATTTTCCTCCCTTTCCAACCCAATCTCCGCCCATCCCAGTCACAAGTGGTTCCCCCTCGACCCCCAGGTGCCGTTGGTCGCTGGCCCGCCGCTCGCCGGAGCTCCAGGCAGCCCGTTTTCCTCCGGTCAGCCACTTTCCTCCTGTGCAGTGCAGTTTTCAGAGTTGCAGAGGGATTCCGAGGCTGTTGCTGCTGTGTTGAGCTCGGGATTGCCTTGGATCGCTGTGGTAGAGGTCCCCGGGTGTCGGGTTCGTCGCCGCCGCCGCGTCCGTGTCGCCGGCCCGCTTAACGGGTGAGTTTAGCTCCTAATCCCTATTTAGTGCCTAAACTTGCTTAGGGTTGGGTTAGTTAGGGTTAATGATGGTTTAGATAGTTTAATTAAGTTGTATTAGCCCTAAGATAGATGGTTAGATAGATGGTTAAGATTATATTAGCTTAATTTTTCTTATTAAGCTTAATTGTGCTTAATTTGGGATTAATTATGCTTATGTGTTTAATTAAGCATGATTTGCTTTAATTGAATTGATTAATTGTTTTAATTAATGTTTTGTTTAATTTCTGGATTAAATGTTTTAATTAATTGAATTTCGGGATAATTACTGTTCACGATTACTGTTCACGATTACTGTTCACGGCACTGTTCATCCAGAGGCTAATTTTTGTCTGAATTTGATGTGCTATTGATTGTTATGATTGATTGAAGTGCCGATTGTTAATTATACTCATGATTGATGATGAAATGCGTGATCGAGTGTTGGTTGGATTTTGGATTTTGGAATTGTCGAGTGAGACCGCATGACATATTACGTGGGTTATTTGAAATGGCATGTCGCATGAGCATGAGCGATGTTGCATTCACGACAGAGCAAAGATATAAATGGATTATTTGATGATGTGTTGCATGATCACATTAAGAGGAGAGCCCGGCGCTACCGGTAGACTGCCAATCCTTATGGGGTTGTGCCGTGGCCTTTTGGTCGTCCTGACTTCGGTCGGTTGCCTGACAGTGGTCAGTTGCGGGGTTGCGGCAGTGAGCGGGCCCCATGCTCCATAGAGAATGCCGTCGATGGGAGAGAGCCCGTGACGTCGTCGTGCCTCATGGGGGAGGACGATGCTTGGTCTTTGACTGGTAAACCGCCAACCACAAGGTTGTGCCGTGGCCCTAGTGGTCGTAATAATCGGAGCATGTGTGAGTGTCATACATGAGAAAGTTGTGTGAGATGCTCTGATTATTTGCATGCTCTTAATGTCGTGATGATCGCATTAATTATGGTACACACGCATGAGTTGATAGTCGTGCAGGGTGTGGCAATGGCCAGGTGAGATCGCTTGTGACACGATTCGCATGTGATTGATGAACTGTTTCATCTAACGGCGATGTGCCTTGATTGCGTGTATTGTGCTGAGATTTAACGTGCAAGATATGGCATACCGGGTAAGGTTGCATGCGAATCGAATATTGCTATGTTGGTTGCCCTGTTTGTTGTTGGTTGCTGTTGTGGGTTGTTGGGTTGAGTGAGGGGTGGTTCTGGAGAGATACCCCGAGTTGAGTTGGCGTACTAACCGGGGCTTAGGGGGAGGAACTTGCTGAGATTTTATCTCAACCCGTCGTGGTAAACATTTTCAGGTCTCTAGAATGGCGTACCCGTAGTGGAGAATACTGCCCCCGCTTCTCCAGTGATCGACCCAACGGAGCTTGAGTCCGATGGGTCTGAGTGACCGTGGTGTTAAACCCAAGGGTTCTTTGTGTACGGTTGGATTAGCCTAGTTTCTTTTTGGTTTGGCTTAGAGGATGGATCGGCCCTTTTTGTCGGGCTTGTAATTCAGAAAACGATCCTCCGTTGGTTAATCCAGGAAGATGTATAAATGAATAGTTGCTGTTGTCATTGTTGTTCATCCCTTTATCCCTGTTTGATTGTTTGTTTGTCTGGGGATGGTTCGTCTTCTGCTTGCGCATAATCAAAGATAAAATGAATGGTCGTCGATGGGTCTTGGGATGTCGCTTTCAATTGACCAAGGAGAAGGGGTTGCCGCAAGCTCGAGAGTCGGGGCGTGACATTTAGAGCATGATACTTGCCACTTGTTGCGACCTCCCCCTCGCGTCCCGAGAGGCTAATGGCGCGGCTGAACGCCTTTAATCAGGGCTTTAGCCAGGGCTCTCCCAAGCCCGCCAATTCACGACTTAAGGGTCGAGTTTTTAACCTGCAATTCAAATTTATTTAAAAAGGAGTCGCCACTAATTAGTTTGGGTGGGTCGATTAGAAACCCAAATAAAATATCGGGAGAAATATTTTACTCCTGTGCAACCAGAGAAACTAGGATCGGGGACTTGATTACACTAGTTAATCACTAATGCCCTTTTGGTACCTAATCTTGTTTAAACCCTCAGGTTTGGTATTTTTGCATTTTTTCAAGAATTTTTCCATGCATTTGTTGGAACAAACATTTTTTGGCTTTTTCTGATTTTTTCTAGAAAATACAATATTTCTGAACATTTTTGGTTTTTTTGGAAAATATGAAATATTGTTTGGATTTTCTGTTTTTCTGAAAAATATAAATTATTTTTCGATTTTCTGATTTTTTGGAAAATAAAACATATTTTTCGGGTTTTCTGATTTTTGGGAAAATAAAACATATTTTCGGATTTTCTGATTTTTTCTAAAAAAAAATTATTTTTTTATTATTTTTTTATTTTCGAAAATATTATTATTATAAAAATACAAACAAACCGGACCCGGGTTGGGTCACCTGGCTAGACCCGGGTCAGGTCATTCGGTCGGGCCTGGGCTTCAGACTCGGCCCGGCATGGGCTTGGGCTTCGGAGGCCGAGTTGGGTCCGGCTAATGGGCCCGGTTCGTCTGGCCCAATACTTGAAACAAAAATAAATAATTAGTCAAGCCCAAGAAGACAGAGGCCCGACAGGCCTGACTTATCCCGGCCCAAAAATCAAACCCTAAAGGGTTGACCGGGTCTTCGTGCCCGACCCGGCCTTGACCCGGTTTGCACCTCCCTCCTCCGCGGCGTCCATCTGCAGCATTGATGGGTGATGGCCAAGCCCGTCCTGACCCGGTCACGGCGAGCGGCGGTGGTCAACGCGGGACCAGCCGATAGAACGACGGTTGGCGGGTAGCATTGGGGACGACGGCGGTTGGCAGTAGGGACGGCGGGGTCGTCGTGAGTCAGAACGGCCTCGGACGCAGGCAGTGACGAGAACGGCTCGCTGGCAGAAGAGACTGCGACAGCTACGCGGGCGGATGGTGATGGAAGCGACGCGGTCAGGCGGCCGTCGGTGGCAGTGGCGGAGTGGTGGTGGCGTCGGCCCGTGGCTCTCTTCCTCGTGGCTCCGTCTCTCTCTCTCGGATCTGGTTCGGATCTGATCGCTCGGCCTCTCTGGGGAAACGACGCCAGCAGGCGGCGTCGTCGGTGGTTGAACAGTGACGGCGTCGGGGTGGCGGAGCAGCGGTAGCGTCGGACCAGGCAACTCGCGTTGCCCGACTGGCGACGGGGCTCGACCGGCGGCTCTCTCTCTCTCTTTCTCATATCTGTTTCCTCTCTCTCTCTGATCTCACTTTCGGAACTCACTCTCAGATCTCTCTCTTCTCTTCTCAGATTTGGAATTTTTCCATAACTTCGACCCTCACTTTCTTCTCCGCCTCTCTGCAGATCTCTCTCTCACTCGACCAGATTTGCTCACTCTCAGACTTCTCCGGATGTCACTCCGGTGAAGCCTTCTGAGCTCGCTCCTCCTCTACCCTCCTCAGATCTCGCTCACTCTTATATCTCTCTTCCCTCTCTCTTTCTCGCTCTGTGTTGCTCTCCCTCTTCGATCTCTTTCCTCTGGTTTTTTTCTCTCGAATCTCTGCCTCTCTCTGCCCTCTTTTCCAGCTCCTTTCGTTCACCTCTATTTATAGGCCGAGGAGGACCCAGTCGACCGAGGGCTTAACTGCCGATTGACGGTGAGCTGACCGGCGTGCCCCGTTTTACCGCGCCACTTGTTTTGCAATGGAGACGAGTCCTATCCGTCCGGGTTTCCCGCCAAATATCGTGTTGCTTCGTTCGGCGGCATTGATGGCGCCTGCGAGACGTCTCCATCCGTCGCCAGCTGCCTTATCCTCCATCTCCGTTCTGCTCCTCTGTTTCTCGCGTGCAGCAGAAGAAGAAGGGAAGAAGAAGAAGAAGATGGAGAGGGCCGGGCCGTGAAAGTGAGGGGGGGGCGAATGGGCCTTGACCCAAGCGGAAGAAAAGAATAAGGAAGACAGGCCCGAGCCCGCGTGGATAAGAAGAAAGGAGGAAGAAGAGGGCTGGGCGTGAAAGCCCAATCCCTCTACGGGCCCTTTTTTTTTTCTTTTTTTCTTTTTTTAAATTCGAAAATAAGGGAAAATAAATAGGTAAACAAGACTTAGTAAATGTAAATAATAATAGTACTCAGGTGATGCAAAAAATATTTTTTTGTTAGGGCCAAATTAGTCCCTAATTTTCTAGGCAATTTAAATTTAAACACTTAGTCAAAATTTAGGTGTCAACAGCTGCCCCTCTTTGAAGGTGAGTTCGTAGAGGTTGCCTTCAAAGACGAACTGATACCTAAATTTTATCCATATATATGCAATAGGTGATAGTTCATCTGGGACCAAGTGTCCAAAGTAGAAAAGGCAGTAATGCATAATACATACTAAACTGGATAAGAAAAATACCTGCAGTTACTTACCAGGAAAGAGTGATATGGGGTGTGAACCTCGAGTTTTTGGCAAGTATCAAGATATTTCCTTATCTGATGACGATATAGAAAACATACCTGTGTGGTGATATGGGGGAAACTGCTTTTCCAGGACCCGAAGCTATCTTCGGTCGCCTTTCTAAGCAATAAGTTGTTGCCAAGGACCCGAAGCTATCTCCGGTCGCCTCGACGATGATTGCCTTTCCAGGACCCGAAGCTATCTCCGGTCGCCTTTCTAAGCAATAAGTTGTTGCCAAGGACCCGAAGCTATCTCCGGTCGCCTCGACGATGATTGCCTTTCCAGGAGCAATGAGTGGTTGCCAAGGACCCGAAGCTATCTCCGATCGCCGTTCCGAGCAATGAGTTGGTGCCAAGGACCCGAAGCTATCTCCGGTCGCCTCGACGATAGATTGCTTTTCCAGGACCCGAAGCTATCTCCGGTCGCCTTTCCGAGCAATGACTTGGTGCCAAGGGCCCGAAGCTATCTCCGGTTGCCTCGACGATGGATTGCTTTTCCAGGACCCGAAGCTATCTCCGGTCGCCTCGACGATAGATTGCTTTTCCAGGACCCGAAGCTATCTCCGGTCGCCTCGACGATGGATTGCTTTTCCAGGACCCGAAGCTATCTCTGGTCGCCTGTAGAAGCAATGAGTTGTTTGTCTAGGACCCGAACCATTCTTCGGTCGCCTTGACAGGGGATTGTCTTTCCAGGACTCGAACCATTCTCCAGTCGTCTCTTGATTATTTGGAATATCGAGGATGTACCTGAGATATCCTTGAAGGTCTCCCACCTCCTGGTAATTTGGGAATATCGAGGGCGTGCCTCAAGTATCCTTGAAGGTCTCCCACCTCTTGGTAAGTTGGGAATATCAAGGACGCACCTGAGATATCCCTGAAGGTCTCTCACCTCCTGGTAAGTTGAGAATATCGAGGACGTACCTCAGATACTCCTGAAGGTCTCCCACCTCCTGGTAAGCTGCAGGCCTGATAATATCTCTGCTTTGAAAGTATGTCTCCTGTCAGACAAATATGCAATATGTGCAATTGATTTGTGCATATTGCAAATTTTTCAATTCAAATGGGATTTATGCATGACAATTTTTTTTCAGTTCTCATCACCAAAGTCCCACTGGGGAAAATTTTCAGAAAGACAATTCATACTCAGAATGAGGTTGTCTTGAACATGTCAAATGAGGGGCTTTCAGTCTGAAAGGGCTTTCCACTCACTCTCATTGAAAAGGCTATTTTGTCCCGACCATTAATGCAGGATCATAGGAATCTCACCCTTTCACTATCATCATGGCAACAGGGATCCGAATATTCTCGCAAATGGTACAACTTTACCAATCTGAGAGGTCTTTGTCAGGACCGTAATGTAGGCTTGGTCAAAGGCTTGGCAAAAGGGACCACGGAGGTCGAGATGTTGCACAGCCATCTTCGGGTTTACAAGTCAAGAACCCTGCGAAAAGAGATAGGAATGTTCTTGCTCGTACTTCTTCGAGCGATGCTTATAAACAAATGAATTCCTATGTTAATTCAAGGGCCCTAGTCAGAAGAGACTTTTACAAAAGGGACACAATGCATATTTGACTCATGGGTTGAGAAACAAATGGATTTATAAGCTCAAAAATGTGTAGAAGAGGTGGTGATCATCTTGATGTTGTCACTGGTCTTCTTCCTCGTCAATGGAGCTCGTCTTTACAGAGACTTTTGCTCGAGCATCATTTTTCCTTGAGGGCATTGGCCTTGCTTTTACTAGGCACACTGCTTTTTTCATGCCCCTAATTTTCATTCATTTTTTTTTTTTTCAAGATTGTCTTAGACTCTTGAGTCTTCATTTGTAGTCGGCCACTTTGGCTTATACTGCTTGAACGATGGTGACCTTCTCTTTGCCCCAATGTGGGGAGTTGCTATCAACATAGGTTTTTTTACAGGCTCAATGGGGTTGTACGATGGATACAAGCGTGCAGAATAGAGAGAAAATTGCTCTTCGTCATTCTAGGGCACTTAAATTACCATGAGTATTTATATGCAATAAAAACACCCAAAGATTGATGCAAGTTCAAGTAAGAAAATTCCTATTCGTTTTCTCACCTCGTGATGCCGTCCCTTCCTCCAATCTGCCCCAATGTGGGGTGGGGTGGTTCTTGACAGGGGAAATATGAAAGAAGCTTCATCGTGGCACGGGGCTCAAAGGGGTTAAGCAATGGATAACCTGTAGTGTTTAGAGTGGAGAAACGAAATGCCCCTCATCACTTTGGTCATCGTACCATTTGCGAGAGAACTCTTTACCCTGTAGACATAGAATTTCCTATGCTCATCTTACAAGTGTTTAATCAGAGGATTGTGTGTAGGATATGGTTTGCTTTTCATTTAGCATGCTCAATTGATCCACATCATTTGTTGAACTGCTTAATTTGATGAGCCTCAGTGGAATTGGTGACTTTAGACAGACAAAAATCATCATGCAAAAATCATTTTGAAAAGGCATGGATTACTATAAGCACAAAGGAGTTTGCAGCCTTAGAATGATTTGAATTTACTCAAAAGAAGAAAAACTTTTTAAGAGCATGAGATGCAAAATTGTCTCTGGAGACATGTTTGAACATAGGGGGATTATTAAAAAATGAGCATTCATGGATTGTCTCTACTCAAAGGGGAATGACACATGAATGATCAGTCAAGATTGAAAATCCCATCTTTGATTGGACGGACATGTCTGTTTTTGCCCCTGCACAGGAGAAAGTGCAGAAATCAATTGCTGAGTAGAGCCAAAAGCAAATGCGAATTAAGGCCCAAAAGATTCATGTCATCCATTTTGGCAATACTTAGGACGCCGTTTCACTTGGGAGAGTTGATCTAATGTCGTCATCAAAGTTTGACATATCTCTTCTTGCTCTGTTGTGACATCTTGAAATTCGAGCCCTTTGAAGGAGGAATGAACGTTAATTTCGCCAATGCATTGTTGGTTGATCTCACTCGGAATTGATCACTCTTGAGATACTGACCTTGAGGGGAAAGGCTAATGAGGACAAAACTCGTGCGACTAAAGAACTTGACCTGGGAAAACGACTCGACCGTGAGACTTGCGTAAGGACGATCCTATAGTCATGCCGGCCGATTTCAGGGACGACTAGAAGTCGATTCGCGGATAGAAATAATGGGACGACGGGTGATTCCGTCTACTGTTATCGAACCCGTGAATGGCCCTATGTCGATCCTTGATAATCGTGCACTTAGAAATAAGAATCGATCCTTCGCAATTTCATGTAGTCAAGGACGTCCATGTGTCGAGAAGTCTTGAACGTGAATTGGCACGAGTCGGTTACGCATGAATCCTCGAAGCCGCCTGTCAGTCTAAGCAGTACCAAAATGGCATTCGGGCGAAATTGACAAGGCATGAGAATCCAAGATTGGACTTCGAATTTTCGGGAACGTCCGAGACGGACTTTTGGACGATGCTTCCTCGACAGTCGACAATGTCGGTTGAGCCGAGTTTTTGAGAAAGGGATTTCGGACCGAGGAAACGAGCCTACAAGGACGTGGGCCGGGCAAGAACAGTTTGGGCCTCACGCCCAAGGTGGGACAGCCGCCATGGAAGGCCAGAGGCAAGCAAGTGAGCCCGTTGGGCCAAACCGACCCTTTACCCTTCCTAGCCCATTGTCTAAACCTGAGCCAATTCGAGCCCAATAAATTCCCGAGTTGTTCCTATTCATTTTCCGACCTTTTTCCTAGGCCCGTCCTCCATTTTCAGCCCAAGGATAGATTGGGAAATGTGCAAGGTGGAAATGACCAAAATGCCCTTGGATATTTTGAAGAAAAGTCAAAAGGAAGAGAGAGAAGATGAGGTCATTGTTTGGCAAGTGGGGGCAAGCCTTGATGGCTTGGATAAGGCTTATCCTTCAGCCTTCACTTCACTCTCTCTCTCCTCTTCATCTTCTCCAAAAATCGCAGCCCTTCTTCCCCTTGCTTCTCCTTGCATTTCTGCAGTTTCAGTTTCTGACCTCTTGCCGAAATTGGAGTTGTTCGTTGCCTTCCCGGTGGAATGTCGGGGCGTGCCACCCATTGTTGCGCTCGGGAGAGAGAATCCGTACGGATAACATCGACCGTTCGTCGATCGGAGCTTCCTTCCGATCCGTACGGCTGCCGGAAGTCGGCTGTTTCCGGACCGCCTACTGTAGCGTCGCCCTCTGCACAGCTCCGCCTTTTCTTCCGTTTCTCTCCATTTCCGGCCAAACCACCACCCATCCCAGCCACAAGTGGTTCCCCCTCGACCCCGGGTGCCGTTGGTCGCTGGGCCGCCACTCGCCGGAGCTCCGGGCAGCCCGTTCAACTCCGGTCAGCCCCTGTCCTCCTCCTGCAGTGCTGTTTTCTGAAGTTGGGGGTGTGAGCAGAAGCTTTTGCTGTGATTTCCATCTCGGGACCGCCTTGGAGTGTCGTGAGAGAAGTCCCCGGGTGTCGGGTTCGTCGCCGCCGCCGCGCCGGTGTCGCCGGCCCGCTTAACGGGTGAGTTTAGCTCCTAATCCCTATTTAGTGCCTAAACTTGCTTAGGGTTGGGTTAATGCTGGTTTAGGAGGGTTAATTAAGTTGTATTAGCCCTAAGATAGGTGTTTAGATAGGTGATTAAGATTAGCTTAGCTTAATCTTGCTTAATTATGCTTGATTATGCTTAATTGTGCTTATTTGTGGATTATGTGATAATTAAGCTTGTTTAGCTTAATTGATTGATTAATTTGTGTTTAATCAATGTTTTATTTAATTTCTGAATTTAATTTATTATTAATTGAATTTCGGAAATTACTGTTCATGATTACTGTTACTGTTCACAGATTACTGTTCATGGCACTGTTCATCCGGAAGTGAAATTGTGCATAATTTCATGTGTCTTGATCATATGAAGTGAAATTGATGTGTCGTGGCATGAACATTCGCATGAATCGTGTGAATTTCACAAAAAGGGAAAAATGGTTTGTCTGAGGGACACCGACAATGGACCTCTTTTATGAGAAAGGTGGGAGAAATGGTTTGTCTGAGGGACACCGGATACGAACCGCTTTTGTGAGAAATGATTTGAGGTTTCTTATGCAAGCATGTGTGCATTGGCTAATGCTCAAAGATAATAAGTGGGTTGTGATGGTGTGCTTGCGTGATCACTAAGTTGAAACCGCCGTCTCGGGAGAGTATCCCTTGACGTTTGTTGGGCATGCAGTCTCCGGAGAGTATCCCTTGACGTTCTATGAGCATGCGGTCTCGGGAGAGTATCCCTTGACGTTCTGTGGGCATGCGGTCTCGGGAGAGTATCCCTTGACGTCTTTTGGGCACGGAAGGGCACGGTTGCGTCTTTGCGGAGGAAGGGCGCCGTAGCGTCGTGGCACCTCAGCGAGTATGGAAGGGCACGGTTGCGCCTCTACAGAGGAAGGGCATCGTAGCGCCATAGCGCCTCGGCCTGCACGGAAGGGCACGGTTGCGCCTCTGTGGAGGAAGGGCACCGTAGCGCCGTAGCAATAGCACGGAAGGGCACGGTTGCGCCTCTGCGGAGGAAGGGCGCCGTAGCGCCATTGCACCTCGGCCAAGTTGTAGCCCTGTGGGGCAATAATAATCGGAACACGTGTGAATGCGAGAGTGCATGAGAAAACATGGCATCATTGGTTACGATTATGCATGAGGTGATCATATCATTTATGGCACGCACGCATGAATTGATAACGTGTAGGGGTGGCAATGGCCAGGTGAGATCGCTTGTGACGCGACTCGCATGTGATTGATGAACTGCAACATCTAACGGCCATGTGCATTGCGTGTATTGTGCTGACTTATAACGTGCAGGGTATGGCATACCGGGTAAGGTTGCATGCGAACCGACTATTCGATTGTTGGTTGCATTGCTTGCTTTGAATGAGATTTAACGTGCAGGGTATGGCATATCGGGTAAGGTTGCATGCGAACCGACCTCTGATTGTTGGTTGAACCTGTCCGTGGTTTGATTGCTGATTGCTGGGTGTTTGTGGTCGGGTTGAGTGAGGGGTGGTTCTGGAGAGATACCCCGGGTTGAGTTGGCGTACTAACCGGGGCTTAGGGGGAAGAACTCGCTAAGATTTTATCTCAACCCGTCGTGGTTAACATTTTTTAGGTCTTTAGAATGGTGCACCCACTGTGAAGAATCCTGCCCCCCCGTTTCTCCAGTGATCAACCTGACGGAGTCAAGTCCGATGGGTCCGAGTGACCGTGGTGTTGAACCCGAAGGTTCATTCGGTATAGCTGGATTAGCCTAGTTTCTTTTTGGCCTGGCTTAGAGGATGGATCGGCCCCTTTTGTCAGGCTTGTAATTCAAAAGACGATCCTCCGTTGGTTAATCCAGTAAATTGTGTAAATGAGTAGTGATGGTTGTTCTTGTTATTCATCCCTCTATCCCTGATTGATTGATTGATTGATTGTTGGACTAGGGATGGTTCGTCTTCCGCTTGCGCATAACAAAAGATTAAAATGAATGGTCGTCGACGAGTCCTGGGACGTCGCTTTCAATTGACCATGGTAAGGGGTTGTCGCGTGCTCGGGGTTCGGGGCGTGACATCTGTTGTCTGCATCTTTGGCGGACAAATGAACCTATAAAGAATAAGAGGAAATGTGTATGAATTTTCCAGAATTGAAAAATTGGAAACGATACAACATTACCCTTTGCCAGTTTGCATTTGTCATCCACACTTTTGGCAGACAAATGACCCCTTTGCCAGCTTGCATTTGTCGTCCACATTTTTGGTGGACAGATGACCCTGCAAAGAATGAGAGGGAATGTATTAGTGTATGAATTTTCCACAGTTGAAAAACTGGAAACGATACAACATTACCCTTTGTCAGTTTGCAAATGATTGGATAGACCTAGGGTCTTGAGGCTTAAAGCGAGCATGAGATCCTAAAATTTTGATCTCGGTATGCTAGAAAAAAGCAAAGGGAGAGAAAAGGAGAAAAAAAGGAAGAAAAGATTTTTTTTTTTTTAACTTTTAAAAACTTTTTTTTCTTTTTCTTTTTTTTTTAAAAATTTTAATATTTTTTTCTTTTTCTTTTTTAATTTTTTTTTCACATGCGGCTACTGCCGCTTCGGGGATTCGAACCCCCGTTCGGACCTAGGCGCTCCATTCCCGGATACCACTCGGCTAAAGACGTCGGCAGTGTCCATGGAGCGCATTTTTTTTATTTAAGGGGCCAGGCCGCTAAAATGACCTGTCTTTTTACACCAAGTCAGGTGAATTCAGCATGGGTCGTCTCCAGGTGCTTGCTTGACTAGTATCGGCTGGCTAGAATTGACCTATCAAGTCAGATTTTTTTTTTTGAATGCCGATGCTTCCTTTCTGCAAAGTTGGTATTTGATGACTCCTTAGCATCTTGAATGTTGGTGATTGCTATGGCCTTGCCAAAGTTTGGCACATCATTTTGGGCGGCCTTCTTTGCCCATGGCCCTAGACAAATAGCCGACGATGGTCGATCTATCTTCAACGCCTTTCTCCTGTGGACATTTTTCTCTCTCATTATTAGACATCAACAGCGTTGGGCAGGGTCATGTACCTCAAGCTTCTATGGAATTGTATGGATTTTCTCCCTGTTGATAGTAGCCAATTTGAAGGGGAAGTGAAGGAGTTCATTTCCCGTGCTGTTCGTTGATGCTTCCTGTCAAAATAGGGAAAATATATTATGAATGAAGTTGGATGGGGGTATTGGAAACGATACCAAGTTACCCTTTTGCAAAGTTGGTATTTGATGACTTCTTGGCATATCCTGAATGATGATGATTGCCGTGGTCCTGCCACAATTTGGCGCTTCATTTTGGTTGGCCCTCTTTGCCCATGGCCCTAAACGAATGGCCGATGATGGTCGATCCATCTTCAACGCCTTCCTTCTGTGGAAATTTTTCCTCTCTTGTTGTTGGACATCAACAACGTTGGGCAAAGTCATGTGCCTCAAGCTTCTATGGAATCTGAGATGGACAATCAAAACCTCCAATTTTCTGTCGGTAATCACTTCTTCGCAGAGCATGTGTTTGGAACGAAAGTCATCATCTGGAACAGGTGGTTAGAATTTGCCTCAACTGTCTGGATTTTCTCCCTATTGATGGTAGCCAATTCAAAGGGGAAGTGAATGAGTTCATTTTCCGGGCTTTCTGATTTGCCGAAGTTGAACGTATCGCCTATGAAATTGCAATGCCCGATCTCCGGGAGTATGTTGCGGGAAGGAACCACTGCTTAGGCTTTCACTGATAGGAGGCAGCCTATGTAGAGTTTTAGGGATGGCTTGCCGAGATAACTCGAGAGATAGGGGGAGGCCAAAAGCATCATGGAGGAAACGTCTCAGGAAGCTTTTCTTAAGCTACTACGATCTACATGTTTCAAATTTGATTGTGTGCATATACCTATTACGTCTTGTCTTTTATTCCCTGCAAATGAAAATGAAGAAAGCATCATTCCTAAGATCATGTTAGGAAGCAAGACATACCTTTTTATAAATGGAGTAATCTTTCCGTTTGCCCCGGTTTTCTTGAAAGAATACTCCTGAATTTGTTGAGTCCACATCCTTGGGACCTGCTATGCTGGTTTCAAATGTCCCGTTTTCAAGGAGATGATGTTCTGAGACACAATATAAGTAAATCAGAAAAACAAACAGGGTTAAATTTGACACCTCCTTTTTTGAATTTTTTTTTTTTTGCAATGAAATACTTTTGATTTCACAAGCATGTTTTGGAGGAAGCATGAGAAAGCCCAGCCCTCAGGATTTTCCTAGGATGATATTTTTTTCATGGTTGGATAGCATCACCGGGCCAGTTTGGGATACCCCCTCATGCTCTCAAAATGAAATGTTGAAATTGTACATTCACTAGTAAAAACAAATTACATTACTGGAATGGAAGATGCGGTATTAACACACTAGATAGGATGGGAAATCATAAAAACAATTGAAACCCATGAAAACTCATGTGAAAGGGAGGATCTTGATAGCCGCTGGCGTCGACCCCTAAATCAAGTGCCCTTGAATTCTTTGCCCTCGGTAGACTCGAAGCATTCACACGAGAGGACCACTTCGTTGAAGTTACAGAAGTGCATTCCATGCAACCAGGAACGAAGCTTACGAGACAAAGCTTTTATGAACAGCTTCATCATTTCCTCCTCAGCTAACTGAGGAATAGTTTGCATCACGAAAGCCTCCCACCTTTCTGCATATGCTCGGAAATTCTCCATTGGTCCTCCTTTGACGTGAACCAAATTCTTGTGTGGGAACGCAAATCCTATCTTGTCTTGGTATTGATGTAGGAATGTAGAGGATAGCACATCCCAATCATGCACGAGGTAGGTCTTTGACAAGAAGAACCATTGCAACGCTGACCCAATAAGACTTTCTTGGAAGGCCTGAGTCATGAACGGTGCCTGGTCGGCGTACCGACTCATTTTGGCTAGGAAATATTGCAAGTGGGTCACGGGACAAGTCGTACCGTTATATTTATGGAAATCAACAATTTCCATTCCTTCGGGAATCACCATTCTGTTAAGGTGAGACGGGCCTACCGTATCTTGGTTAAAGAACCATTCCTCTTGCTGTGTTGCCAATCCTTTCATGGCAGCATTAAATTCTGCTCCTTCAAGGAAGCTGGATTCTTCTGAGATCATCTCATCGTTTTCTTTGGGGTCGAAATTTCCTACTGAGGATGAGGCATCTATGTTACCCAGATAGTTGGGTGACAAATTCAACAGCCCATTGGAAGGAAAATCATGAAGGTCGAGCGTTCCTCCACCTAGCAAGCTCTGGGGTCCGTATGAGGGCATGAGCTGGTTACCATGTGAATGGTCATCTTCATTTGTATAGTGCTGGCAACTCTCCATAGGACTGTACCATGGGCGTTGTTCAAAGCCTTGGCATGGCTGTTTAATGGCCGTTGGACTTTGCACTTGTTTGGTGGCAGGTGATGACTTGGATTGTTCCGGCTTTCCCTTCTTGACACCTTGTCTAGACCTCTTGAGTAAAGCCCTTCGTTCTGCCAACTTGAGCTTGTCAAGGGCACCGAGAGACGGTAGAGTTTCATTCCCCAGGTCGATAGGTGTTGGTGCCCTTTGGACCCTAGCTCTCATAGTAAGTTTGGGAAGCAGTGTCATGGTGCCTCGATTTTGGACGGGTTTTACCATGTTTTCGAGTTCTTTACCTCTGCTGGTAGGAAACTTCCCATTAATGGAACATTGTTTGGTGGCTTTTATGTCATACAGAGCCGCTTCAAAGTTTCCTCCTATTGGTCTTTTCTGCTCTGGACCATCTTGGGCAATCAGGTCTCTTTCTACTGCAGTACATGTCATGACAGACTTTTTCCTCATCGTTTCCTTGCTTACAAACTCTTTGTGAGGTAGAGCAATGTTGACGTCAAGGTTATATTCTTTAAGGAAAATGTTAATCAATTCCTCCCAAGTCTTGAGAAGAGTGATTCTCCTCATGATGTACCATCTCAAGGTGGGACCAATTAAATTTGATTGGTATGATCAAATCATCCTTTGGACCAGGTAGGCTTGCAGGTAGCTTTCTAGGTGACAAGCATTGGCGAATGCCTCGCATTCAGGCACCTTGAGCTCTTCTGAGATTTTGACAGCAGCGTAGCTGGACAGATCAAGGGGGTATTGATCCCGCAGTTCACTTCAGCTTACTCATGATCTTCGCAAAATGTCTACTCTGTTGGTCACCTTTTGGCATGTTTGCAGGTGTCAAGAGAGTTTTCTCTCGTGATAGGGCGGTCACGAGATTGGGCCTAGTTTGAGCAAACTCCATTTGCCTCGAGAGTTGTCGAAGGACAATGGGGATTTGTCCCACGTCATCTTCAATATTAGTAAGACCATTTTGCACATCACCCCAATCGGTCGCAATTGCATGTGGCCATGCACGAATGGCTGGTGGTTGGCGATTCATGATCACCTGTTATCGCAAAAAAGGCATGCGTGAGCACGAGATAAATGAAGATTGACCCATGGCAACGGTCCAGTTGTTTTTATTTATCAACAGAGGATTCCAAGGACAAGACATACCTAATCAATTGGAATTGAAATGATAGAATTGAAATACTAGATATTAAACAAGAGTCCCTAAACATTGGGACTAGAAATGAAATGAAATTTCCTAAATACAAAAATGGGGGATATGACCGCCATTTTATATGCGATGAGGAGCCTTGGTCTTGCAAAGTTGTTTGCTTTCTAGGACTAGCCCAAAGACACGTATCCAGCTCATTCCTGAACTCTACTCAAAAGACTCGTTATGCTCTTGTTTGGCTGGCTTGTCAATCACATTTGGGACTATCAGTTGCAGATTACCAATGACCCAGTGATTGAGAATGTAGAGTGGAGGCATGATGAGCCTTCTCTTGTCCTCTCAGTCTCCTGGGCACAAGCATTTTCTCTATGCATCTTTGATGATGCGGCTTTCTTCTGAGTAATCTTGGGTCATGTGATTAAAAAAGACTGGGGATGGACCGGGCAAGCAAGGGAAGGATCTCCTGGAAGGCCATATACTGACAAACCACCCTGTAGGGATAATATGAAGTGATCCTAACGAGACCAAGTAAAGGGATCGGGTTGTGATATTTCAGTGCAAAGCGAGCTTCTCCCTCTCTAAACAAATTAGCACACCATAGGAATGCCTTGGGTACAAGGTTCACTTAGAAAATTAAACCAACAAGAGTATATCCTACTGAGGGCATACTTTTCTAAGATTTGAAACCTTTGCAGTGAGTGCATGAAATTCTTAATGCCCAAATCCTTTGATATGAGAAAAGATTGCATTTGTAAAATTTCCTGGCGCAGCCCTCAAGATATTTTTGTGTTTTCTTTGAAATGATTGAGGGACAGAAATGCTCTTGGTAAAACCATGTTTACAAAATTCAACCCGGCATAAATTTGATTGACAACCCATGCAATTGAAGGATTTATTTTTCGCTGTGGGATGATGATGAACCCAAAGAGAACCAGTAGAAATAATTTTTTTTTTTTGGTTTTGCCATGGGTTGTTTTTTTTTTTTTCAAAAAATTCAACTAAAAATGATAGTGGGCAAGCATCCCAAACTAGCCTAAAAAACCCTTCTTACCAAAGGAGTTAGAATTTTTTATAAAATTGAGATAGCCAAATTACCGGGTTGACACAAGCTCATTTCCTAGAGGCATTCCGATGGTAATGCTATCTTGGTCCAGAGTTGGGAAAGCTCGAATTTGCCAAGTATGAAAGTGGAGGTCTTAGGACACTAGAAATGGGGGATCACTTGCATGACTCTAGAGTGGATACTAATTTGGAGAAACGGGAGAAGCTGGTTGATTCTATCTTCAACATATTTTTGACCGGGTTGATCTAACTGGTCCCACCAACAGAGGAGCTCTTTCCTGGGAGCAGGAATAAACTGGACATCGTGTCTACCCATCGCATATAAAACAAGCGACTTAAAAGACTGACCTCAGTTGCCATGGGTTCAGAAATGTAAATAAATAACCAAATAAAAAAGGTTAAGAAATTACCTTGCTCTCAAATATCACAATAAACACATAGACATGCGGATGATACGTGTGGTTTGATTTCTAACTAGAAATGTATAATGAGGTTAAGAGGTAATATGACTGACGCAGTCTCGCGTTCGTGCCAAATTCTCTCAACCTCGGCTCTACCTAAAATTTCAGGGAAAAGAAAGGCGGCCTCTACATCGCAGTCTCGCGTTCAAGGCAGTATCTTTCTTAACACCATCCTAAAATATCCTATGGCGGCCCAGGTCCGGCGGCAGGGTTGTGTATGCCATAATGTAGTGCTAAAGCATTTAAAACGTGCACAATAATTTATACAAATCAACAAAATTAATATTTACCTGCAAGAAAAAAAAAACGCAAGTTAGGAAAACATTTAAACAAGTTTTCTTTTCTTTTTTCATTTTGCACCATTTTTCTTTTTTAAGGCACGGGAATTTTTTTTTTTTAAATTCAAAACAAGAAATTCATGGCACGATTCGGGGAAATAAAGGCATGAACTGAACTTTTTTTTTTTTGCAATTAAAAAAAACTTAATGAATTGAACTTTTTCTTTTTTTTGCAATTTTTTGATTTTGCACTATTTTTCTTTTTTAAGGCATAGGAAATTTTTTTGAAAAAAAGAAATTCAACAAGAAATTCATGGCACAATTCGGGGAAATAAAGGCATGAATTGAACATTTTTTTTTTTTGCAAAATTTTAAAGGGATGATCATGGCATTAAAATCATAACTAAACAAAATTAATCATAGACTGACCAAGACACAAGAGGAAGTAAGTAAATTGCAAAGCACAATGATAGAAAACTTACTTAATCAGAGGAAATCGATGACAATTACACAGACATGCACATGATATGTGTGGTTCGATTTCTAACTAAAAAGACAGTGAGGTTAAAAGGTAATCTGACCGACACAGTCTCGCGTTCGTGCCAAATCCTCGCAACCTCGGCTCTTCCTAAAATTTCGGGGAAAAGAAAGGCAGCCCCTACATCGCAGTCTCGCGTTCAAGGCCGTATCTTTCTTAACACCATCCTAAAATATCCTATGGCGGCCCAGGTCCGGCGGTAGGGTTGTGTGTGCCATAGTGTAGTGCTAAAACATTTAAAGCATGCACAAAAATTTATACACAAAAATTTATTTCAACAAAATTAGTATACCTGCACACACAAAAAATACCCAAGTTAGGAAAATATTTAAACAAGAGAAAATGGCCTAAGTCCACAAAAACAAATCCCCAGTGGAGTCGCCAAGCTGTCGCGACCTCCCCCTCGCATCCCGGGAGGCTAATGGCGCGGCTGAAAGCCTTTCATCAGGGCTTTAGCCAAGGCTCTCCCAAGCCCGCCAATTCACGACTTAAGGGTCGAGTTTTTAACCTGCAATTCAAATTTATTTAAAAAGGAGTCGCCACTAATCAGTTTGGGGTGGGTCGATTAGAAACCCAAATAAAATATCGGGAGGAATATTTTACTCCTGTGCAACCAGAGAAACTAGGATCGGGGACTTGATTACACTAGTTAATCACTAATGCCCTTCCGGTACCTAATCTTGTTTAAACCCTCAGGTTTGGTATTTTTGCATTTTTTCAAGGATTTTTCCATGCATTTGTTGGAACAAACATTTTTTGGCTTTTTCTGATTTTTTCTAAAAAAAAATTATTTTTTTATTTTTTTTATTTTAGAAAATATTATTATTATAAAAATATAAACAAACCGGACCCGGGTTGGGTCACCTGGCCAGACTCGGGTTAGGTCATTCGGTCGGGCCTGGGTCGGGCTCGGCCCGACACGGGCCCGGGCTTCGGACTCGGCCCGGCATGGGCTTGGGCTTCGGAGGCCGGGCTGGGTCCGGCTAATGGGCCCGGTTCGTCTAGCCCAATACCTGAAACAAAAATAAATAATTAGTCAAGCCCAAGTCCAAAATAAAATAAGTCCAGCCCAAGAAGACAAAGGCCCGATAGGCTTGACTTATCCCGGCCCAAAAATCAAACCTTAAAGGGTTGACCGGGTCTTCGTGCCCGACCCGGCCTTGACCCGATTTGCACCTCCCTCCTCCGCGGTGTCCATCTGCAGCATTGATGGGCGATGGCCGAGTGCGTCCCGGCCCGGTCACGGCGAGCGGCGGTGGTCAACGCCGGACCAGCCGATAGAACGACGGCTGGCGGGTAGCACTGGGGACGACGGAGGTCGGCAGCAGGGACGGCGGGGTCGTCGTGAGTCAGAATGGCCTCAGACGTGGGCAGTGACGAGAACGGCTCGCTGGCAGAAGAGACCGCGACAGCTATGCGGGCGGATGGCAATGGAAGCGACGCGGTCAGGCGGCCGTCGGTGGCAGTGGCGGAGTGGTGGTGGCGTTGGCCCGTGGCTCTCTTCCTCGCGGCTTCGTCTCTCTCTCTCGGATCTGGTTCGGATCTGATCGCTCGGCCTCTCCGGGGAAACGACGCCAGCAGGCGGCGTCGTCGATGGTTGAACAGCGATGACGTCGGGGTGGCGGAGTAGCGGTAGCGTCGGACCAAGCAACTCGCGTTGCCCGACTGGCGACGGGGCTCGACCGGCGGCTCTCTCTCTCTCTTTCTCGAATCTGTTTCCTCTCTCTCTCCGATCTCACTTTCGGAACTCACTCTCAGATCTCTCTCTTCTCTTCTCAGATCTGGAATTTTTCCAGAACTTCGACCCTCACTTTCTTCTCCGCCTCTCTGTAGATCTCTCTCTCACTCGACCGGATTTGCTCACTCTCAGACTTCTCCGGATGTCTCTCCGGTGAAGCCTTCTGAGCTCGCTCCTCCTCTGCCCTCCTCAGATCTCGCTCACTCTTAGATCTCTCTTCCCTCTCTCTTTCTCGCTCTATGTTGCTCTCCCTCTCCGATCTCTTTCCTCTGGTTTTATTCTCTCGGATCTCTGCCTCTCTCTGCCCTCTTTTCCAGCTCCTTTCGTTCACCTCTATTTATAGGCCGAGGAGGACCCGGTCGACCGAGGGCTTGACTGCCGATCGACGGTGAGCTGACCGGCGTGCCCCGTTTTACCGCGCCACTTGTTTTGCATTGAAGATGAGTCCTATCCGTCCGGGTTTCCCGCCAAATATCGTGTTGCTTCGTTCGGCAGCATTGATGGCGCCTGCGAGACGTCTCCATCCGTCGCCGGCTGCCTTATCCTCCATCTCCGTTCTGCTCCTCTGTTTCTCGCATGCAGCAGAAGAAGAAGAAGAAGATGGAGAGGGCCGGGCCATGAAGGTGAGGGGGGGGGGGCCGAATGGGCCTTGACCCAAGCGGAAGAAAAGAATAAGGAAGACAGGCCCGGGCCCGCGTGGATAAGAAGAAAGGAGGAAGAAGAGGGCTGGGCGCGAAAGCCCAATCCCTCTACGGGCCTCTCTTTTTTTTCTTTTTTTCTTTTTTTAAATTCGAAAATAAGGGAAAATAAATAGGAAAACAAGACTTAGTAAATGTAAATAATAATAGTACTCAGGTGATGCAAAAAATCTTTTTTTGTTAGGGCCAAATTAGTCCCTAATTTTCTAAGCAATTTAAATTTAAACACTTAGTCAAAATTTAGGTGTCAAAACCACTGTAGTATTAGAGTTATTTAAACTCACACCCATTAAAGTTGCGTTACTTCACGTGTCCACACAAAACTCTAAAGAAAGTATACAGTATACATCTTTTTTTTTCAATATATAGAGGGGCAAGAGCCGGCACAACAAAAAGGCGGGAAAGGTTCGTTCGTTCAGGGGGCTTCACACAGAAGGCGGCACGGCCATTCACAAAGAGAGCACGAGAAGGAGGAAAAAGCAAAATTCCTCCCTCGAACCGTCTGCGGAAGCCAGTTTCTTCTGGGTATGGGTACTACTGCTTGGTTCCTTCACATCCCGTGTGTATTGGTGCTGCTTGGTTCATACTTGTTCAATGTTTAGCAGCTGACGGCGGTGGTCATAAGTGATGGTCAATGGTGGTGGAAGGCGGGGGTTAACGGCGGCGGCAATAAGGGACTTAAAGAGGGGACTTTGTTTGATTATAGAGGAAAATGGGCCTAGCTTAGCTGTGTATAAAGATGGGCTTTAAAGGTCTTTTTGACTAAACAGAGGGGCTTGACAATGGGGTTTGCCTCATTTCCGTAGCCCACTTTCTTGTGAACCAAATCTGACCATGCACTTGGACCGGACCCAAGAGCCCACAGCCCGAGTCCCTAATTTTCCAGAATATAGAAAAAAATAACATATAGATAAATTCAAAAATAAAAATGGAAAATAGTTAGAAATTTAGGTATTAATTAGGGAGTTGGGTCTTAGCATTAGAATTAGTTTAGTTTCATTTAGATAGTAGACACATGATTTAAGAAAATTCATGATTATCTTTAGTTTAGTTTTAGTTAGATTAGCCTCTTTAGAAAAATTGAATTCGATTTGCACTAATCTCATGGGGTTGCCCTCCTGGAGCTTTATAATGAGGCTGCCGCTACCCAACATCATATCAGGTTCCTTTCCACTAATAAGCTCTACTCCCTCATATGAATCAATTGTTTCCCTTGACCTTTTTATGTGTCTCTTTCTCTGATCTAAGTGATGAAAAAGAAGCCAGCGATGATGCATTTCATGTTGTCCCAACCATTTTGGAGAATGAGTTTCAACACATCTCTCACATGTTCTCATAGCGCATGCAAAAAATCGAATCAATGATTACCATAATAGGACTTCTTATCCCCAATAAGCATAAGCATCTCTCTCTCTCTCTCAAAAGTACCAACTCATTAGCTGTTAATTTTGCTTGGGCAGAAGGAAAACTTTTACCGCGTAGAAGAAAGGAGTCATAAGTTCAATATATAACGGTATATTTTAATGTAGCTGTTTATCGTACTTTGAGCTTTTATCGTATATATGTAAGAGTCATATTCAATAGTGTGAAATTGTTGTCCACTATCCGAACAATTAAAATCGTTAACAATCTAAAGGTCTAGATTTCAATTTTCTCAAATAGTTGAATAATAACCATGGGATGCATAGCACTTTTAGAGGAAATCAATCCTAGAAAAAAGACCTGCCATTAATAATATCTCTGAATATGGTAATGTATTTATAGATCATGCAAGTACATCCATCGCAATAATGAACTTGAACAACTATTTCTCTATTAATAGAGCCTTTCATTAATTGGTGAGTCATGCCCTAGCCATGACCAAGATATCCTCTCTCCATAGTCTATGTTTGTGTGGTGAAGCTACTCCTTCGACTTAAGGCTTGTGATGCCAAGCAAATGAAAATCATGCATCATACCACGCTAACTACTCTCAACCTGCAACAATCATGTCTGACGTGGTCCAAAATTGCAAGTAGATGTTGGATTAGTGATTTACCAGAGAAGTGCTCCTTCCTTACCGGTGATGCAGTAAGCGAAGGAGTACTATTCCAAGATCTGGATCGGCCAAAATAGTTCATCTTCACTTGGGTATTAATTGATCCACTAAACTATCCAGACTTAATTATTTGTTTGTTGTATAATTCTTATTCACTACGTAAATTGCTGATCTAGCTTCTCTTACACTTTTATTGCAGTCGTGAGCTCTTACAATGGGATGATTTTCTGAGCTTCGATCCAGTGCATCATCATTCTACGCATGAATATGCAAGCGAAGCTGAAAATCAGGAACGTATCTTACGGGTTGAAGTGGTTGGGGTTGCTCGGGTTCCATGTCGATCCCTGCTCCTGTCGAAAGGATAACAAGAAGTTGATCGTCTCAGTTTCTTTCTCTGATCTCGACCTTGAGCCTCGATTCGCCCAGATCTCCTCTAGTTCCTCAATTCGTTTCTCGGAAATGGCGTTGATTGCTCACTAGGGTTTCTCTTGCACCTCGGTTCAGTCAACTAGAAAATTCTGTGTCAAATCCTCATATGGTTTCGATGGATATTTGTTTCAATGAGTTGGAAATATATCGCTAAAATTGTAGTTTACAAAAAGTGGATCAATATGAGTTAAATGGGTTGATTTAGATCGAATCCATTTTCAATTCACCCAAATCCGACTGGGCCACCCAAATGAGAGGTCTACCTGGTGGCAAGTTTACGGCTCCCCTACCATTCTGTAAGGTGGTTTGCTTGGCACAACTAGCATATGCAAGGGCAACGCAGATTTTGTTAGGGTTATCCCCCAAAAAAAGAGAGGAGAATTATAGAGGAAGAGAACATGGGACAAATTAATGGTCAATAGATTCCACATCTCGTATATCTAATGCAAAGATTGTATAAAGACTAATCTTTTTTTTTATGGTGCCACGATAGCTTTCGTGGATATTATTTTGCAAGGATCATATTGCAAAATACATGAATTATACACATCTTCTTCTGTATCACACATCCCACATCTCGTATTGCGTTTCATTTTGAGTTATATATGCTCTCTCTCACAATGTAAATGAATCTTGTGCATGCTTGTCTGAGATGCTGAGATAGTAGAGCACATTAAGAGTTTGCTTTAACCAGCGGAGAACCTGAATGTGCGCACATCCATGCTCCATGGGGAAAGTCCATTTGGAGTTAGGATAACAGCATAATTGTTAAATCCAAATAACATATCTTGAACCGAAATATTGAATTTATGAATCGTAAATCATGAATTGAAAATCGAATTGAATGATTGGATTAATATTATCGCAAATATTAATTATAATTTTTTTGGCATTTCATTATAAAGTAGAAAACCTCTAATTAATTTGGAACTAATCCGAATACAATATACATATTAAAATACATCATTCCATAGGTTAAAGCATAAAAAGTTGAATCGCTGAATCTATAGATACGTATTGAATCATACTTAACTCTCCTCGTACGCAAGTGTATCTACAATCTTCTCCCCGTAATCACACTTAACTCTCCTCTCTCCTTATATGACCAAATTATTTCTTTCCTTTTGATGTATCTTTTCTTTTCAATGGAAGACCTGGAGATGGCAATGAAACCAAGAATCATGCGATAAATGTCGTTCCAACAAATAAAGAGTAATATGCGGAAGAGAGAAACGTGAAATTTATATATCTTTCAATGTGTTTTGATAAAAGGTATATGAACTTGTTTATTGGCTTTATTAGATGACTATCTAGGTAATATGAACAATCAATAGGAAATATGGAGAATCTCTTAGATATATGCATCATCACAAAAGATATGGAAAATCAAGGGAAATATCTCAAAGAGATTTAAACTCAAAATGACATAAAAGAAGTCTAACTTGAGTTTAAATAAAAAATTAAAAAAAATGCCAAGGTCGATCATCAAAGCGATTGAGTGTGCTGAAGATAGAACCACTCAAGAGAACCAACTAACATTGAAGTGGCTACTTACGTGTTTGTTGTGTGTCCTGGCTACTATCCAAACTACACGATAGGAGGCAATGATTGTGACAAAAGGCTATTATCACGCACAACGTTGTTGTTGCAACAAGAGGTTGTCATGGCTATTGTGCAGACTATATGACAACAAAGGAGGTTGATGTGATTACCAAACAAGATGGACAATGTTGAGAATCGATGTTGAGGTAGAGATACTAATAGTAATTGAAAAAGAAAAGCACGTGGTGTAAGAGGTGTGCTTTGACTATGCACTCAGGTGTTCATCGAGAATAATGTGCACCCATCACACCTTAGGATCATCTAACTTTGAAATCAAGAGAGGGTATAAGCAAGAGAGGGAAATGTAATTTTTTTTAATATATTTCGATATGTTTAGAAAAAGAGTACATCAACCAAGGATCATGCATTTCATGTCATCCCGACCATTTTGGAGAAAGAGTTTTAACACATCTCTCACTTGCACCCATAGTGCACACAAAAGATCATATCAATGATCTACTAGAATAGGTCTTCATCTATCTCTCTCTCTCTCTCTCTATATATATATATATATATATATATATATATATATATTTGCCTAAGCAGAATAGAATTGTGAGGACGAAAGGATACCCTCACTCTTTCTCTGACCAGGTTGAAAGCATGCCCCGACTTAATTGAGAATATACAGTGAAATAAACCAAAGTCACTATATATGCAACAAGAGGAACCTACAACTTAGCCTAGGAAAAAGAGTTATGGGCACAGGAAAAGCATTAATCACTTGAGTTACTGTTCTTATGAAAAGAAGAGGCAATGGAGTTCAATGCTATTGTTTCCCATGAAAAAAAGCTTAATGGAATGACAAATGAGTAACTATCGCGCCATCCTTTTCTTTGACGAAATTGTTGCTGGCAAGGGCAAGACTTGCTAGCCCTTGCCTTTAACTAGTCACTGAGATTTGATGAGCAATTGGAGGAAGAAGGAACGTGACTTGTTATTGCAAGTGAAGGTGACTTGGAGCATGACATATCATGAGTACCATATGTTGAAGCTAGCAATATCACTTAGAGAGGGGTTATTTGGTAATTTTTACAATCCTTGACAATTTAATGCGGAAGTAAAATAGTCAAGCTGAGTATTATCAAAATCAAGTTAAGTTAAAGTCTAGATATTGATGGTGATATGATGATATTCATCAGTGTGCAAAAATTCTATTCAAAATAATGAATGAGAGTTGAGAGATAGAAGAAGTTGCACACATAATTCATAATGGTTCGGTTTAGATTAAGCATATGTCCACTCTCTTATATTGACGACCTACTAGCTGAATTTCACTAGTCAATCAATAAGAATTACAAAAATGGATAATACTCAAGTTTGTGATAAGTCTCACTATATTGCACAAACACTCTTTCAATATCTCTCAAGGGTTACAGTTTGTAGCTCATGAAATATGAGTACGTAAGAATGAAGTTCTTTTGAACTTTGGGATATTTTACTTTGGGCCTCTCGATGCTCTTGAGCATCTTGATCTCATTTTATACTCCTCTATTTTCAATATGATCATTGGACAGTCTTCAGAGGATTACTCTCTAAAAAAATCATTAGACAAAGAAAATTGAGTAGTCATTGAGAGATAAGATTTGAATTTTTGTTGATCTGGTCGCCTATACCAGCAAATCTTTGTTTTCATAAGTAAAGTTCTTCGATTAAGGAAGGTAACTTGCCTTTGGAGTGATTGTCAATCAATCAAGATGTCTTGTGTAAAGTTTTTGCTGCAAAACAATCTTTAAAATTGAAGATCAATCAATACTTTATATTTTCAAAATCTGAGCTAGATTACAAGCTATGATAATATAAGTAGTGGGATTTGTGTTTGAACATATAGCCATAAATTGATTTCGTAATATGATGATATTAAGCTTTAGCATAGAATTTTAAAAAAATCAAATGCTTTGATGATATCCACACTATTGATGTGATGATATCCATGCAGTAATATTGATAATATCCGTGGAGTAACAGTCTTAAACTTCAGCTGTGATATTCATGCAACAATAAATAGAATATGATATAATCAAGATTGATATAGACTTCTTTTCATGAGTAGTTTCTCAAATAAAATACTTCAATGCATTTATGGTATCCAAGATTAGACCATGGATGATTTTGTCAATATGAAAATATAATAGGAGGTTTTCTCATTACCCTCATTCTTATGTTGGAATGTTTTGTTGAGACATCTTAATTCCTAAAACATAGTTTCTCATTTGTTGGTCTGCTGATACTTTCAATGATATATAGATTTGATGCTCTTATTTTTGTTTTTTCGACAATACATTTGACTTCCAATGGCGTGCTAAATACATTTTCTCCATTTCTTTGATTGTCTATTTACCTCATTTTACATTATTTAATACTCTTATAAAATAAATAGATATTTTTTGAATTTTGAAATAATAGCTGAAAACCACCATCTTTACCTCATCAGTGATGCAAAACTGTTAAATTTTTCACCTATATTTTTCAATTGGATACCAATAATATATTTGTCTAATCTAATAGTTGTGATTGTTATATCTCAAATTTCCTAGACTTTTCTATTGAAATTTTATCAAAATACGATGGCAGAAAGATCCATCCCTTCAATGAGTTATAGGAAGCATGATACTCTAAGTTATTAATGCAATGTTTAAATCATGTTACTTATTTTTCAGATATCTTTTAATAGTCGGTAAAACATGATTCACATTGATTTGCATATTTCAACATAAGATACTTAAAATTGTATGTTCTTCGCTAGTCCAAAGTACGTCTTGGCATGCTGTAGTCAAGCCGGGTCGGTCCAAACCATCCCATAAGTTTTCGGAACGATAAAGGTCCAGATTGGATTTACAGTCTCCCACGCTAAGCGACAATGAAATTGTTTTCCACGTTCTGATTAATTTATTTCTGTATTTTATTCATTTGTGCTTGCATAAGAGTGAGACCTTTTCAACTTTCCCATAATCTGCCTTTTCGCTTTCATTGTGGAATTCTTTTCGATATATTGATCAGGAGGGCTTCGACCATTCTCGTGGAGTTACATTACGTTTTCTTTGCAGGAGAGGGGGAGACTGAACTGAGTGATGGAGAATGCGCAGGAGGACTGAGCTCCGTAGAGATCCCGATTAAATATTTTTCACCCTATGCGGTCAGTCAACCATTTAGAGCATGATACTTGCCACCGTAATATTTGAGTTATTTAAACTCACACTCATCAAGATCGCGTTATTTCACGTGTGTATACAAAACTCTAAAGAAAGTATCAAATATACATTTTTTGTTTTCAATTTATAGAGGAGCAAGCGCCGGCACAACAAAAAGGCGGGAAAGGTTCGTTCGTTCAGGGGGCTTCACACAGAAGGCGGCACGGTCATTCACAAAGAGAGCACGAGAAGGAGGAAAAGGCAAAATTCCTCCCTCGAACCGTCTGCGGAAGCCAGTTTCTTCTGGGTATGGGTACTGCTGCTTGGTTCCTTCACATCCCGTGCGTATTGGCGCTGCTTGGTTCATACTTGTTCAATGTTTAGCAGCTGACGGTGGTGGTCGGAAGTGATGGTCAATGGAGGTGGAAGTGAGGGTTAACGGCGGCGACAATAGGAGGCTCAGCGAGGGGACTTTGTTTGATTATAGTGAAAAATGGGCCTAGGTCAGCTGTATATAAAGATGGGCTTTAAAGGTCTTTTTGACTAAAAAGAGGGGCTTGACAATGGGATTTGCCTCGTTTCCATAGCCCACTTTCTTGGGAACCAAATCCTGACCATGCACTTGGACCGGACCCAAGAGCCCACAGCCCGAGTCCCTAATTTTCCAGAATATAGAAAAAAAATTCTTTAAAAAAAATTTTAAATTTTAAAAATAACATATAAAAAAATTCGAAATAAAAATGGAAAATATTTATAAATTCAGGCCTTAATTAGGGAGTTGGATCTTAGCATTAGAATTAGTTTAGTTTCATTTAGATAGTAGACACATGATTTAAGAAAATTCATGATTATCTTTAGTTCAGTTTTAGTTAGATTAGCCTCTTTAGAAATATTGAATTTGATTTGCACTAAACTCATGGGGTTGCCCTCCTGGAGCTTTATAATGAGGCTGCTGCTACCCGACATCATATCGGGTTCCTTTCCACTAATAAGCTCTACTCCCTCGTATCAATCAATTGTTTCCCTTGAACTTTTTATGTGTCTTTTTCTCTGATGCAAGCGATGAAAAAGAAGCCAGCGATGATGCATTTCATGTTGTCGCAACCATTTTGGAGAATGAGTTTCGACACATCTCTCACATGCCCTCATAGCGCATGCAAAAAATCGGATCAATGATCTGCCAGAGTAGGACTTCTTATCCCCAATAAGCATAAGCATCTCTCTCTCTCTCAAAAGTATCGACTCATTAGCTGTTAATTTTGCTTGGGCAAAAGGAAAACTTTTACCACGTAGAAGAAAGGAGTCATAAGTTCAATATATAATGATATATTTTAATGTAGTTGTTTATCGTACTTTGAGTTTTTATCGTATATATGTAAGAGTCATATTCAATAGTATGAAATTGTTGTCCACTATCCGAACAATTAAAATCGTTAACAATCTAATGGTCTAGATTTCAATTTTCTCAATTAGTTGAATAATAACCAAGGGATACGTAGCACTTTTAGAGGAAAGCAATCCTAGAAAAAAGAACTACCATTAATAATATCTCTGAATATGGTAATGTATTTATAGATCGGGCAAGTACATCCATGGCAATAATGAACTTGAACAACTATTTCTCTATTAATAGAGCCTTTCATTAATTGGTGAGTCATGCCCTAGCCATGACCAAGATATCCTCTCTCCGTAGTCTATGTTTGTGTGGTGAAGCTGCTCCTTTGACTTAAGCCTTGTGATGCCAAGCAAATGAAAATCATGCATCATACCACGCTAACTACTCTCAACCTGCAACAATCATGTCTCACGTGGTCCAAAATTGCAAGTAGATGTCGGATTAGTGATTTACCAGAGAAGTGCTCCTTCCTTACTGGTGATGCGGTAAGCGAAGGAGTACTATTCCAAGAGCTGGATTGGCCAAAATAGTTCATCTTCATATGGGTATTAATTGATCCACTAAACTATCCAGACTTAATTATTTGTTTGTTGTATAATTCTTATTCACTGCGTAAATTGCTGATCTAGCTTCTCTTACACTTTTATTGCAGTCGTGAGCTCTTACAATAGGATGATTTTCTGAGCTTCGATCCAGTCCATCATCATTCTATGCATGCATATGCAAGCAAAGCTGAAAATCAGGAACGTATCTTACGGGTTGAAGTGGTTGGGGTTTCTCGGGTTCCATGCTGATCCCTGCTCGTGTCAAAAGGAGAAGAACAAGTTGATCATCTAAGTTTCTTTCTCTGATCTCGACCTTGAGCCTCGATTCACCTAGACCTCCTCTAGTTCCTCAATTCGTTTCTCGGAAATGGCGTTGATTGCTCACTAGGGTTTCTCTTGCACCTCGGTATAGTCAACTAGAAAACCCTGTATAAAATCCTTTATCTGGTTTCGATGGATATTTGTTTTTAATGAGGTTTATAAAAAGAGGATCCATACAAGTTAAATGGGTTGATTTAGATCAGATCCATTTTCAATTCACCCAAATCCGACTAGGCCACCCGAATGAGAGGTCTACTTGGTGGCAAGTTTAGGGCTCCCCTACTGTTCTGTAAGGTGGTTTGCCTAGCATATGCAAGGACAACACACGCAGGTTTCGCTAGGGTTATCCCCCCAAAAAAGGAGAATTATAGAGGAAGAGAACATGGGACAAATTAATGGTGGATAGATTCCACATTTCGTATATCTAATGCAAAGATTGTATAAAGACTGATCTTTTTTTTTATGGTGCCATGATAGCTTTCGTTGATATTATTTTGCAAGGATCATATTGCAAAATTCATGAATTATACACATCTTCTTCCATATTGCATATCCCGCATCTTGTATTGCGTTTCATTTTGAGTTATATATACTCTTGCACAATGTAAATGAGTCTCGTGCATGCTTGTTTGAGATGTTGAGATAGTAGAGCACATCCATGCTCCATGGGGAAAGTCCATCTGGAGTTAGGATAACAGCATAATTGTTAAATCCAAATAACATATCTTGAACCGAAATATTGAATGTATGAATCGTAAATCATGAATTGAAAATCGAATTGAATCATAGGATTGATATTATCACAAATATTAATTATAATTTTTTTATGGCATTTCATTATAAAGTATAAAACCTCTAATTAATCTGTAACTAATCTGAATACAATATACATATTAAAATACATCATTCCATAGGTTAAAGCATAAAAAGTTGAATCGTTGAATCTATAGATATGTATTAAATCATACTAAACGCTCCTCGTATGCAAGTGTATCTACAATCTTCTCCCTGTAATCACACTTAACTCTCCTCTCTCCTTATATGAACAAATTATTTCTTTCCTTTTGATGTGTCTTTTCTTTTCAATTTAAGACCTGGAGATGGCAATGAAGCCAAGAATCCTGCGATACATGTCGTTCCAACAAATAAAGAGTAATATGCGGAAGAGAGAAAGGTGAAATTTATCTATCTTTCAATGTATTTTGATAAAGAGTATATGAACTTGTTTATTGGCTTTATTAGATGACTATCTAGGTAATATGAACAATCAATAGGAAATATGGAGAATCTCTTAGATATATGCATCATCACAAAAGATATGGAAAATCAAGGGAAATATCTCAAAGAGATTTAACATTCCTTATTAAACTCAAGATGACATAAAAGAAGTCTAACCCGAGTTTAAATAAAAAGATTAAAAAAATGCCAAGGTCAATCGTCAAAGCGATTGAGTGTGGTGAAGATAGAACCACTTGAGAGAACCAACTGACATTGAAGTGGCTGCTTACATGTTTGTTGTGTGTCATGGCTACTATCGAAACTACACGATAGGAGGCAATGATTGTGACAAGAGGCTATTATCACGCAAACGCTATTGTTGCGACAAGAGGTTGTCATGACTATTGTGCAGACTATATGACAACAAAGGAGGTTGATGTGACTATTGAACAAGATGGACAATGTTGAGAATCAATGTTGAGGTAGAGATATTAGTAGTAATTGAAAAAGAAAAGCATGTGGTGGAAGAGGTGTGCTTTGACTATGCACTCAGGTGTTCATCGAGAATAATGTGCACCCATCATACCTTAGGATCATCTAACTCCGTTATCAAGATAGGGTATAAGCAAGAGAGAGGAAGATAATTTTTTTTAATATATTTCGATATGTTTAGATAAAGAGTACATCAACCAAGGATCATGCATTTCATGTCATGCCAACCATTTTGGAGAAAGAGTTTTAGCACATCTCTCGCTTGTACCCATAGTGCACACAAAAGATCATATCAATGATCTATTAGAATAGGTCTTCATCTCTCTCTCTATATATATATTTGCCTAAGCAGAATAGAATTGTGAGGACGAAAGGATACCCTCGCTCTTTCTCTGACCAGGTTGAAAGCAAGCGCCGACTTCATTGAGAATATACAGTGAAATAAACCAAAGCCACTATACATGCAACAAGAGGATCCTCCAATTTAGGCCAGGAAAGAGTTATGGGTACAGTAAAATCATTAATCACTTGAGTTACTGTTCTTATGAAAAGAAGAGGCAGTGGAGTTCAATGCTATTGTTTCCCACGAAAAAAAGCTTAATGGAATGACAAATGAGTAACTATCGCGCCATCCTTTTCTTTGATGAAATTGTTGCTGGCGAGGGCAAGACTCGCCGACCCTTGCCTCTAACTAGTCGCTGAGATTTGATGAGCAATTGGAGAAAGAAGGAACGTGACTTTTTATTGCAAGTGAAGGTGACTTGGAGCATGACATATCATGAGTACCATGTGTTGAAGCTAGCAATATCACTTAGAGAGGGGTGAATAGATGATTTTTACAATCCTTGACAATTTAATGCAGAAGTAAAATAGTCAAGCTGAGTATTATCAAAATTGAGTTAAGTTAAAGTCTAGATATTGATGGTGATATGATGATATTCATCAGTGTGCAAAAATTCTATTCAAAATAATGAATGAGAGTCGAGAGATAGAGGAAGTTGTACACATAATTCATAGTGGTTCGGCTTAGATTAAACATATGTCCACTCTATTACATTGATGACTTACTAGCTGAATTTCACTAGTCAATCAATAGGAGATTACAAAAATGGATAATACTCAAGTTTGTGATAAGTCTCACTATATTGCACAAACACTCTTTCAATATCTCTCAAGGGTCACGGTTTATAGCTCATGAAATATAAGTACGTAAGAATGAAGTTCTTGTGAACTTTGGGATATTTTACTTTGGGCCTCTCGATGCTCTTTAGTATCTTGATCTCATTTTATACTCCTCTACTTTCAATCTGATCGTTGGACAGTCTTCAGAGGAATACTCTCTAAAAAAATCATTAGACAAAGAAAATTGAGTAGTAATTGAGAGATAAGATTTGAATTTTTGTTGATTTGGTCACCTATACAAGCAAATCTTTGTTTTCATAAGTAAAGTTCTTCGATTAAGGAAGGTAGCTTGCCTTTGGAGTGATTGTCAATCAATCAAGATGTCTTGTGTAAAGTTTTTGCTGCAAAACAATGTTTAAAATTGAAGATCAATCAATACTTTATATATTCGAAATCTGAGCTAGATTACAAGCTATGATAAGATAAGTAGTGGGATTTGTGTTTGAACATATAGCCATAAATTGATTTTGTAATAGGATGATATGAAGCTTTTGTTGGAAATTTTCTGATAATGGGCTTACATTAATTAATTAATTTTCTATTTTATATAATCGGGTTAATGGATATTCCAATATATTTTAAACCCTAAAGTAATCTTATTGAATTGGGTTTTGGCATCTATTAATTACGGGCCTAGTTGAGCAGTAAAGTATAGGCAATTGTATTTAACTGAAGCCCATAATGGGAGGGGCCCAGTTGACACGCTATTAATTAGGATTTGCTAGATTCCCTCTCTAGCCTATAAAAGGGTAGGTTATACCTATTAGTCGCTTAATCCCATTAAAGCTGCTAAACCGAAATAGGTCATAGAGAGGAAGATTTAGTATACTGACAGATCACTGATCATATCAGGTTGATCTGTTTTCAGTCAAGTGAGGCCATGGCTCAAACATGTATATTTTTAATTCCGCTGTACATATTTTGATTATTGGTGTTTTACAATCATGTATGAATCGAATTCGTTCTTAATTTAATGATTGTTCATATTAAGAAACTTTTACAGCTTTAGCATAGAATTTGAAAAAAATCAAATGCTTTGATGATATCCACACTATTGATGTGATGATATCCATGCAATAATATTGATAATATCCATGGAGTAACAGTCTTAAACTTCAGCTGTGCTATTCATGCAATAGTAAATAGAGTCCGATATAATCAAGATTGATATAGACTTCTTTTCATGAGTAGTACCTAAAATAAAATACTTCAATGCATTTATGATATCCAAGATTAGACCATGGATGATTTTGTCAATATGAAAATTTAATAGGAGGTTTTCTCATCACCCTCGTTCTTATGTTGGAATGTTTTGTTGAGACATCTTAAATCCTAAAACATAGTTTCTCATCGGTTGGTCTGCTGATACTTTTAATGATATATAGATTTGATGATCTTATTTTGTTTTTTTTGACAATACATTTGACTTCCAATGGCATGCTGAATACATTTTCTCTATTTCTTTGATTGTCTATTTACCTCATTTTACATTATTTAATACTCATATAAAATAAATATATATTTAATGAATTTCAAAATAATAGCTGAAAAACCTCCATCTTTACCTCATCAGTGATGCAAAACTGTTAAATTTTTCACCTCTATTTATCAATTGGATACCAATAATAGATTTGTCTAATCTGTTAGTTGTGATTGTAATATCTCAAATTTCCTAGACTTTTCTATTGAAATTTCATCAAAATACGATGGCAGAAAGATCCATCCCTTCAATGAGATATAGGAAGCATGATACTCTAAGTTATTAATGCAATGTTTAAATCATGTTACTTATTTTTCAGAGACTTTTCTATTGAAATTTCATCAAAATACGATGGCAGAAAGATCCATCCCTTCAATGAGATATAGGAAGCATGATACTCTAAGTTATTAATGCAATGTTTAAATCATGTTACTTATTTTTCAGATATCTTTTAATAGTCGGTAAAACATGATTCGCATTGTTTTGCTTATTTCAACATAAAGATACTTAAAATTGCATGTTCTTCGCTAGTCCAAAGTACTTCTTGGCATGCTATGGTCAAGCCGGGTCGGTCCAATCCATCCCATAAGTTTTCGGAACGATAAAGGCCAGATTGGATTTACAGTCTCCCATGCTAAGGACAACGAAATTGTTTTCCACGTTCTGATTAATTTATTTCTGTATTTTATTCGTTTGTGATTGCATAAGAGTGAGACCTTTTCAACTTTCCCATAATCTGCCTTTTCTCTTTCATTTGTGGAATTCTTTTCGATATATTGATCAGGAGGGCTTCGACCATTCTCGTGGAGTTACATTACGTTTTCTTTGCAGGAGAGGCGGAGACTAAACTGAGTGATGGAGAATGCGCAGGGGGACTGAGCTCCGTAGAGGGTAATGATGATGACGATGGACACGAACATTGTATAAACAACAGATATAAACAACACATGCTATTCATGTGTAGCTTTCCATTTCAATATAATTTTTCGACTCCGTTAATGGAAGCGACTTTTGGGTGAAGCATACTGATGCTTGATGTAAGAAAAGTGGTACTTTTCATCCTCATGCTTTTCCTAATTAATTTACCATAAATTTATCTAATTACAACCTTCAGTTCCTGCAAATTTTATAATCAATAATATATAACATTGGAGTCGACCAAATTCAACTAACATAACCGCCGGATGATGCCAGAGTATGATGCAAATAAAATATGCTAATGCCCCCATGGAGATGTTTGGAGAAATTTAGCCATTCTAAGCAACATCAGAGTAAATGGAAAAAAATCTAGCCAATGCGGACAATATATCCATTTATGGACATCCACATTGGGAAAAAAAAATTTCAATGTCACAATACGATATTGTCCACCGGCCCTAGGTGAGGCCAACCCTAGCTAGATTTGGTATCGGGGGGGAGTTGATCATAAAATTTGTGAAAATAGAAGGACTTAATGAGATAAATTCCAATTATGAAGATTTGATTAGAAATAATCATAAAATTATAAGGAATGAAAAGTATGACTTTGTCTATTGCAATCTCAAAGCCTCAAAGGACGCAAGAGTACATATGCAAACAGGGAGCGACTCAAATTTCACTTTTATCACTGGAAGCAAATTTATCATATGCATAGAGAGAATATGAAATTCTTCGTCTTATGAGAAGCTCATATAATTCCACAATTAGCTCCTTGAACGTTGATGACATGAGCCACGTTAATTTGGTTTGGCATGAATAACAGCATGGCCAAACTCATTTTTATTTCATTTATTCATGGGCAATACAATACAATAATTCTACTATGATAAATTTGTTGGATATTTAAGCAGTTTTGAAATATTAAAAGCTATTAATTTTTATGTTACCAAAAATCACAAATTTATCCATTATGACACAAATACCCCCAACTTTTTTTTTTTATCATGGAAAAATTCCAAACTTATACATGTGTGACAATAATATATTTGTTACACTAGTATGATTTCGAGAGTTTTTATGACATAAGAAAAGTTTGGGGTATTTATATCACAATTAGCAATAACATAAATAATAATTTAAGATATTTAAGTCGCAATGAGTATAATTTGGGACTTTTTGTTATTTAACCCTTCCTAAACCATGGCTTCTCGTTGATCCGCCCCCTGTTTTTAGTGATCTTTAGATTTGGTGCTCTTATTTGGGGAGTGTTTTATTTTTTATTTTGGATACGTTGAACTTCCAATGACGTGATATATACATCTTTTCCATTTCGTTGATTGTCTAATTACCTCATTTTATATTATTTTATACTATTCAAATAATATATGTTTATTAAATTTGGAAATAATAAGTGAAACCTCTATCTTTACCTTGTCAGTGAATTGGTTTCCAATAATATATTTATAAAATCCGTTATATGCGATTGTTAATATCTTAAATTTCTTTGGATTTTCCTTTTGAAATTTCATCAAAATATGATGGCTAAAAGATTCATCTTTTCCATGAGATACAGGAAGCATGGTATCTGAAATTGTTAATGCCATGGTTAAATCATGTAACTCATCTTTTTCGCATCTAGCATACTTCTAAAAAAATTCTGTTATTTTCAGTAATACGTAATCCACATTAATTTGCTTCTTTCAACATAATGCGGGATCTCACCCAATCTCAATTAACAAGAATTAAAGGTTGCCTGTTCTTCATTAGTCCAGAGCACTTCTTGACATGTTGTGGTCAAGCCAGGACGGTCCAATCCCCTCAAAAATTTCGGTCCGAGTTGGGTTGGGAAAAATAAAGGTCCAGATTGGATAGGCTTACATGCCAACAAAGAAATCGATTTCCACGCCCTAATTTATTGCGTATCTGTATTCTTCTGTTCCTCGGTTGCATAAAAGGAGACCTTTTCCACTTTCCCATAATCTGCTTTTTGGCTTCCACTGTGGAATTCTTTGCGACATAGTAATCCGCAGGGCTTCAACAGTTCTTGTGGAGTCAAATTACGTTTTCTTTGCTGGAGAGGAGGAGACTGAGCTGAGATGCAGATGTACAGAGGGAGTGAGTGAGCTCTGTAGAGAGTCGTTGGAAAAAAAAATTTAGATATTATGAAATGTTAGAGATTTTTAGAAAAATTATGATTGCTAACATCACTAATATCACTAACATAAAATATAAGGATTTTGAGAAATCTATTGACAAAGATTATTATAAAACATTGCAAAATGATGACTTTCATCAACGCTTTTAAAGCCGTTACTGTTAAATATTTCAAAACTACTGAATATCCAATAATAGTAATGATGTTGATAATTGGTATGAACTTTGTATAAAAAGCCGATGCTATACATGTTTAGTTTTCCATTTCAATATCATTTTTCGACTCCGTTAATGGAAGAGACTTTTGGGTGAAGTATACTTATGGTTCATGCAAGAAAAGTGGCACTTCTCATCCTCATGCTTTTTCTAATTAATGTACAATAAATTTATCTAATTAAAACCTTTGGTTTCCTCAAATTTTATAATCAAGTCTATCCAACATTGAAGTTGACCAAATTCAACCGACATAACTGTCGGATGATGCCAGAGGATGATGAAGATAAGATATGCTAATGCCTACATGGACTTGTTCGGAGAATTTAGTCACTCCAAGCAATGTCAGAGTAAAAGGATAAAATCTACCAATCGCCAAGTCAGCTGGATTTGACCAGATTTGGTATTGGGAGGACTTGAAATAAAATGACTTAATAGATAAATTAAATTTATGAGGAGTTTATAAGAAATAGTTATAAAATTATAAGGAATGAAAAGTACGACTTTTCCTATTGCAATCTCAAAATCTCAATGAAACATAGAAGTCAATGAGGCATCCCGAAAAAAGCTAAAATAATACACATGCAAACAAGGAATGACCCATATTGCAGTTTTATCACTGGAATAAAATTTATCATATTCATGGAGAGATACGAAAGTGTACCTCTTATGAGAAGTCCATATTATTCCACAATTAGCTCCTTCAATGTTGACAACATAAGCCATGTCTTTTTGTTTGGCATGAATTACAACATGGCTAAACTCATTTAATTTTTTATTTATTCATGGGCAATACGATATGATAATTCTACTATGATAAATTTAAAGGGAAGATATATAAGTCCAATATAACAATTCTCAAACTATGACCTTTTTTCCTAGAAAAAATGAGTGAAGTTCATTAAAACCCAAAGAAAAAATAAAAAACATAACCCTACCGTAAGTCAGTTGATAACTTTCATCCCTATATATTAACCATTAGGCTTATGTGCCTTAAGTACTTATCAGATACATCTACTTACCATCTTCAACATTGCATGAAATTGCCGTTTGCGATCCTATTATCAAAATGATAAAGGAAATCTAACGGTCAAGATTTTAGTTCTCTTGAATAGTAAGTATTAAGCCAAGGGTATACATGGTCAACTCTGTGGACTGCATCAATTCCAACAAAACCTTCCATTAATTCGATATTTATGTAAGAGAACTGATTGGAGGCAGCATTTGCAAGTGTATCAACAACAATTATGAGAATCACCAGTTTTTAATTTGATTTAGCATGTACAACACCATGGTTGTTCTCATCTATTTTGATTTTTTCTTAGATATAATAATTCTACTATGATAAAAAGAAGAAAAGTGATGTAATTCCACATAAAAAATTTCAATCTATGATCTTTTTTCCGTGGAAATGTGAGTAAAATTCATTAAAGTACAACGAAAATCAAGAGATGTAACTCTATTGTAAGCTGGCCAATAACTTTCTTCCATAAATAATAATCCGTTAGGCTTACATGCTATAACTATTAATTGGATGCATCTAATAATCATGTTCAATATTGTGATATTGCCATATGCGAATTCATTTATCAAAAAGATAAAATAATAAAACGGCCTAGATTTCTAGTTTTCTTGAATTGGTAAATACTAATGCATGGTCATGTTTGTGGAGCAAACCAATCCCAACGAAATCTATTGTAGAGGCAAAATATGCAAGAGTATTCACAGCAATAATGAGGATGACCCATAGTTTTTGTATAAATACTCCCTCAAAATATTGGTGCTTCACACCGTTACCTTTGTCAAATTCTACTCTCTCCTCCTGGTCGTACTAATTAGCTCTCCTCCCTCGTATGAATCAATTGTTTCCCTTGACCTTTTTTGTGTCTTTTTCTCTGATGTAAGAGCTGGTGGTGAAAAAGAAGCCAACGGTCATGCATTTCTTGTCGCCCCAACAATTTTGGAGAATGAGTTTCACCATATCTCTCGCATACCTCCACAACTAATGCAAAAAATCGGATCAATGATCTGCCAGAATAGGCCTGCTAATCGCTAGTAAGTATCTCTCTCTCTCTCTCTCTCTCTCTCTCTCTCTCTCTCTCTAGTACCGACTCATTTGCTATTTTATTTTGACTAGAGCAGAAGGAAAATGTGAGGACAAAAGGATACTCTCACTCCTTATCCTAACAGGAAAAAACATCGAGGAATACTTCGATGATAACCAGTGAAACAAACTGAAGCCACTGTATATGCAGAACAGGAAGCTACTCTTTCTCATGAAGGAGAGCTTAATAGAATGACAAAGGAGTAATAATCGCACCATGTTTTTCTTTAACAAAATTGTTGTGCACTCTAGACATTATATTGGAATCCAATGGAATCACGAATTAATGAAATAGGACTGGATTGCTTTATTTGTAAGTACCTTTTCCAATCAAGGTAAACCATAAAAAGAGACTTCAAAAGCATTACTTGGCATATCATCCTTAGATAAGTTGCAATAAGAAAGGACATGATCCCTCCAACCTGAACTTTCTGGTTCCAAAATGACTTACAAGCCTACCAATAATGCAAATTCTTGCACCAAGTGGAATGAACTTCTTGGAGTCCAATAACCCACCACAATTGAAGTCCACAACAAAGGTCGCAGTACGAAAAAAATCTTATGAAAGATTATTATTAAATCAAAAAACATATCTTGAACTAAAATATTAAATTTATGAATTGTGAATTATCTACCAAAAATCAAATCAAATCAAATCAAATCCTAAGAGGGTTAGAACACTAGGAGTACCAATACTTTCGTACGGCTCTCACTTTGATGCTAAAACTTTTTTTGCGCTCACTTAAATACCACAAGTTTTAAAAAATGTTCACTTGAGTATTACTTTCGATTTGCCCGCCGGAAAAGCTAACGTGGCACTGGAAGACAATATTTTAATATTTTAATTAATTTTTTTGAATTTTTTTATTTGTTTTGCTTCTTTTTTTTTTTATTTTTTTTTAGGGTCGGCGAGGGCCACCGTTGACCCTCACTGGCCGCCGAACCCTCACTGAGGGCCCTTTGTTGTTGGCCATGAAAGCCCTAGGTGAGGCCGGCGAGGTCGTTGAGGGGCCCAGGTGAGGCCAGGCAGGCCATTGACGGCCTCACCCATGGTGGCTACTGCAAAGGCCAGGCGGCCCTTGCCCAGATTTGGCCCGCAAAGGCCTTGGGCAAGGTCGCAATGGCCCTCGGCAGCCGTGGGGAGGCCACAACGGCCTCACCCAAGACCTTTGCGGCCAACAGCAAGGGGGCCCTCGTCCAATTTAGGCAAGGGTTCTGTGATTGGCGAGGGTTAATGGTGGCCCTTGCTGGCCCTAAAAAAAAGCAAAAAAAATCAAAAAAATCAAAAAAATTAATTAAAATATTTGAAAATATTAAAATATAGTTCACCGGCGACCATGTCAACATTCCGGCAACCACATCAGTTTTTCCGGGAGAATGACACTTAAGTAAACGTTTTTTAAAACTTGTGGCACTTAAGTAAACGAAAAAAAAGTTTTGGCACCAAAGTAAACACCGTATGAAAGTTGTGGCACTCATAATATCCTAATCCCAATCCTAAGATTTGGTAAAATTTCTGAAACTAGTATTTTACGTTGAATACTGTTATAAAATTCATTAATAATTATATAAAGTATAAACTATCTTGCAGTGTCCAAAATGTGGTGGAAATAGCAGAGGGTCTTGCCTATAGGTGACATGCACCATGTGCATGTGAATCACACGGGTGGTGATAGAGCTAAAAATTCCATTTGAAAAAAGAAAAAAAGAAAGACTCACAAAAATTTGGTGTAAAGATTTGAAGAAGCAGCTCCAACATATCAGAAACGATCAACGGCGTGCTCTTCCTCTATGGGCAACGAGAGATTACAGAATACATTGCTCTCAATTGGCAATTAAGCCCTTTAGTATGATAAATTACCCACAAAACCCAAAAAACTGCACACTACAAAGTCAACCCTCTCCAAGACTCTCTTCAATCTTCACATCTGTCGTTCGAGCGATGGCCAACCTATGCAAATATACACCACTCTCCTTAGCCTATCTCAATCGGCCATTGGGACATCGTCGCGTCAGTGAGGGGTTGCTAGATGGTGGAAGGGTTGCAGGACATGGTGGAGGGATGCCTTGAGCAGCAGAAGGGGATGCCTTCAAATGCTTCTCGGGTGGGACCTTTGCGGAGGAGTTCGGTGGCACAAATGATGGTGGATAGAATGCCCTGGATAAAGGACGCTAATTAGACCTTTAGGTCTTATATTTGCATACATTTGACGTTTGACCAACAAATTAGAATTTCGTTAGTTTTAAATTTTTTTAGACATTTAATCTAAATAGTAAAGTATAGAGATCCCGATTAAATATTTTTCACCCTATGCAGTCAGTCAACCATTTAGAGCATGATACTTGCCACCGTAATATTGGAGTTATTTAAACTCACACTCATCAAGATCATGTTATTTCACGTGTGTATATAAAACTCTAAAGAAAGTATCATATATACATTTTTTTTCAATATATAGAGGGGCAAGCGCCGGCACAACAAAAAGGCGGGAAAGTTTCTTTCGTTCAGGGGGCTTCACAGAGAAGGCGGCACGGCCATTCACAAAGAGAGCACGAGAAGGAGGAAAAAGCAAAATTCCTCCCTCGAACCGTCTGCGGAAGCCAGTTTCTTCTGGGTATGGGTACTGCTGCTTGGTTCCTTCACATCCCGTGTGTGTTGGTGCTGCTTGGTTCGTACTTGTTCAATGTTTAGCAGCTGACGGCGGTGGTCGGAAGTGATGGTCAATGGAGGTGGAATTGAGGGTTAACGGCGGCGGCAATAGGAGGCTCAGCGACGGGACTTTGTTTGATTATAGTTAAAAATGGGCCTAGGTTAGCTGTATATAAAGATGGGCTTCAAAGGTCATTTTGACTAAAAAGAGGGGCTTGACAATGGGGTTTGCCTCGTTTCCATAGCCCACTTTCTTGTGAACCAAATCCTGACCATGCACTTGGACCGGACCCGAGAGCCCACAGCCCGAGTCCCTAATTTTCCAGAATATAGAAAAAAATTTCTTTTAAAAAAAGTTAAAATTTTAAAAATAACATATAAAAATTCGACAATAAAAATGGAAAATATTTAGAAATTCAGGCCTTAATTAGGGAGTTGGATCTTAGCATTAGAATTAGTTTAGTTTCATTTAGATAGTAGACACATGATTTAAGAAAATTCATGATTATCTTTAGTTCAGTTTTAGTTAGATTAGCCTCTTTAGAAAAATTGAATTCGATTTGCACTAAACTCATGGGGTTGCCCTCCTGGAGCTTTATAATGAGCCTGCCACTACCTGACATCATATCGGGTTCCTTTCCACTAATAAGCTCTACTCCCTCGTATAAATCAATTGTTTCCCTTGAACTTTTTATGTGTCTTTATCTCTGATGCAAGTGATGAAAAAGAAGCCAGCGGTGATGCATTTCAAGTTGTCCCAACCATTTTGGAGAATGAGTTTCAACACATCTCTCACATGCCCTCATATCGCATGCAAAAAATCGAATCAATGATCTACCAGAGTAGGACTTCTTATCCCCAATAAGCATAAGCATCTCTCTCTCTCTCAAAAGTATCAACTCATTAGCTATTAATTTTGCTTGGGCAAAAGGAAAACTTTTACCGTGTAGAAGAAAGGAGTCATAAGTTCAATATATACTGATATATTTTAATGTAACTGTTTATCATATTTTGAGCTTTTATCGTATATATGTAAGAGTCATATTCAATAGTATGAAATTGTTGTCCACTATCCGAACAATTAAAATCGTTAACAATCTAATGGTCTAGATTTCAATTTTCTCAATTAGTTGAATAATAACCAAGGGATGCGTAGCACTTTTAGAGGAAAGCAATCCTAGAAAAAAGAACTGCCATTAATAATATCTCTGAATATGGTAATGTATTTATAGATCGTGCAAGTACATCCATGGCAATAATGAACTTGAACAACTATTTCTGTATTAATAGAGCCTTTCATTAATTGGTGAGTCATGCCCTAGCCATGACCAAGATATCCTCTCTTCGTAGTCTATGTTTCTGTGGTGAAGCTGCTCCTTTGACTTAAGCCTTGTGATGCCAAGCAAATGAAAATCATGCATCATACCACGCTAACTACTCTCAACCTGCAACAATCATGTCTGACGTGGTCCAAAATTGCAAGTAGATGTTGGATTAGTGATCTACCAGAGAAGTGCTCCTTCCTTACTGGTGATGCGGTAAGCGAAGGAGTACTATTCCAAGAGCTAGATTGGCCAAAATAGTTCATCTTCATATGGGTATTAATTGATCCACTAAACTATCCAGACTTAATTATTTGTTTGTTGTATAATTCTTATTCACTGCTTAAATTGCTGATCTAGCTTCTCTTACACTTTTATTGCAGTCGTGAGCTCTTACAATAGGATGATTTTCTGAGCTTCGATCCAGTCCATCATCATTCTACACATCCATATGCAAGCGAAGCTGAAAATCAGGAACGTATCTTACGGGTTGAAGTGGTTGGGGTTGCTCGGGTTCCATGCTGATCCCTGCTCCTGTCGAAAGGAGAACAACAAGTTGATCGTCTTAGTTTCTTTCTCTGATCTCGACCTTGAGCCTCGATTTACCCAGACCTCCTCTAGTTCCTCAATTCGTTTCTCGGAAATGGCATTGATTGCTCACTAGGGTTTCTCTTGCACCTCGGTTTAGTCAACTAAAAAACCCTGTATAAAATCCTTATATGGTTTCGATGGATATTTGTTTTCAATGAGGTTTATCAAAAGTGGATCCATACAAGTTAAATGGGTTGATTTAGATCAGATCCATTTTCAATTCACCCAAATCCGACTAGGCCACCCAAATGAGTGGTCTACTTGGTGGCAAGTTTAGGGCTCTTCTATTGTTCTGTAAGGTGGTTTGCCTAGCATATGCAAGGACAACACACGCAGGCTTCGCTAGGGTTATCCCCCCCAAAAAGAAGGAGAATTATAGAGGAAGAGAACATGGGACAAATTAATGGTGGATAGATTCCACATTTCGTATATCTAATACAAAGATTGTATAAAGACTGATCTTTTTTTTTTATGGTGCGATGATAGCTTTCGTTGATATTATTTTGCAAGGATTATATTGCAAAATTCATGAATTATACACATCTTCTTCCGTATCGCATATCCCGCATCTTGTATTGCGTTTCATTTTGAGTTATATATGCTCTTGCTCACAATGTAAATGAGTCTCGTGCATGCTTGTCTGAGATGTTGAGATAGTAGAGCACATTCATGCTCCATGGGGAAAGTCCATTTGGAGTTAGGATAACAGCATAATTGTTAAATCCAAATAACATATCTTGAACTGAAGTATTGAATGTATGAATCGTAAATCATGAATTGAAAATCGAATTGAATCATAGGATTAATATTATCACAAATATTAATTATAATTTTTTTATGACATTTCATTATAAAGTATAAAACCTCTAATTAATTTGTAACTGATCTGAATACAATATACATGTTAAAATACATCATTCCATAGGTAAAAGCATAAAAAGTTGAATCGCTGAATCTATAGATATGTATTGAATCATACTTAACGCTCCTCGTATGCAAGTGTATCTACAATCTTCTCCTCGTAATCACACTTAACTTTCCTCTCTCCTTATATGAACAAATTATTTCTTTCCTTTTGATGTGTCTTTTCTTTTCAATTTAAGACTTGGAGATGGCAATGAAGCCAAGAATCCTGCGATACATGTCGTTCCAACAAATAAAGAGTAATATGCGGAAGAGAGAAACGTGAAATTTATATATCTTTCAATGTATTTTGATAAAGAGTATATGAACTTGTTTATTGGCTTTATTAGATGACTATCTAGGTAATATGAACAATCAATAGGAAATATAGAGAATCTCTTAGATATATGCATCATCACAAAAGATATGGAAAATCAAGGGAAATAACTCAAAGAGATTTAACATCCCTTATTAAACTCAATATGACATAAAAGAAGTCTAACCTAAGTTTAAATAAAAAGATTAAAAAAATGCCAAGGTCAATCGTCAAAGCGATTGAGTGTGCTGAAGATAGAACCACTCGAGAGAACCAGCTGACATTGAAGTGGCTGCGTGTGTCATGGCTACTATTGAAACTACACGATAGGAAGCAATGATTGTGACAAGAGGCTATTATCACGCACAACGCTGTTGTTGCGACAAGAGGTTGTCATGGCTATTATGACAGACTATATGACAACAAAGGAGGTTGATGTGACTACCTAACAAGATGGACAATGTTGAGAATCAATGTTGAGGTAGAGATAATTGAAAAAGAAAAGCACGTGGTGTGAGAGGTGTGCTTTGACTATGCACTCAGGTGTTCATCAAGAATAATGTGCACTCATCATACCTTAGGATCATCTAACTCTGATATCAAGATAAGGTATAAGCAAGAGAGAGAAATGTAATTTTTTTTAATATATTTCGATATGTTTAGATAAAGAGTACATCAACCAAGGATCATTCATTTCATGTCATCCCAACCATTTTGGAGAAAGAGTTTTAGCACATCTCTCACTTGCACCCATAGTGCACACAAAAGATCATATCAATGATCTATTAGAATAGGTCTTCATCTCTCTCTCTATATATATTTACCTAAGCAAAATAGAATTGTGAGGACGGAAGGATACCCTCGCTCTTTCTCTGACCAAGTTGAAAGCATGCGCCGACTTCATTGAGAATATACAGTGAAATAAACCAAAGCCACTATACATGCAACAAGAGGAACCAACAACTTAAGCCAAGAAAGAGTTATGGGCATAGTAAAAGCATTAATCACTTGAGTTACTGTTCTTATGAAAAGAAGAATCAATGCTATTGTTTCCCACAAAAAAAAAAGCTTAATGGAATGACAAATGAGTAACTATTTCACCATCCTTTTCTTTGACGAAATTGTTGCTGGCGAGGGCAAGACTCGCTGGCCCTTGCCTCTAACTAGTCACTGAGATTTGATGAGCAATTGGAGGAAGAAGGAACGTGACTTTTTATTGCAAGTGAAGGTGACTTGGAGCATGACATATCATGAGTACCACATGTTGAAGCTAGCAATATCACTTAGAGAGGAGTGAATAGATAATTTTTACAATCCTTGACAATTTAATGCGGAAGTAAAATAGTCAAGCTGAGTATTATCAAAATCGAGTTAAGTTAAAGTCTACATATTGATGGTGATATGATGATATTCATCAGTGTGCAAAAATTCTATTCAAAATAATGAACGAGAGTCGAGAGATAGAAGAAGTTGTACACATAATTCATAGTGGTTTGGCTTAGATTAAACATATGTCCACTCTCTTACATTGACGACCTACTAGTTGAATTTCACTAGTCAATCAATAAGAGATTACAAAAATGGATAACACTCAAGTTTGTGATAAGTCTCACTATATTGCACAAACACTCTTTCAATATCTCTCAAGGGTTACAATTTGTAGCTCCTGAAATATAAGTACGTAAGAATGAAGTTCTTTTCAACTTTGGGATATTTTACTTTGGGCCTCTCGATGCTCTTCCGTATCTTGATCTCATTTTATACTCCTCTACTTTCAATTTGATCGTTGGACAGTCTTCAGAGGATTACTCTCTAAAAAAATCATTAGACAAAGAAAATTGAGTAGTCATTGAGAGATAAGATTTGAATTTTTGTTGATTTGGTCACCTATACAAGCAAATCTTTGTTTTCATAAGTAAAGTTCTTCGATTAAGGAAGGTAGCTTGCCTTTGGAGTGATTGTCAATCAATCAAGATGTCTTGTGTAAAGTTTTTGCTGCAAAAAAATCTTGAAAATTGAAGATCAATCAATACTTTATATATTTGAAATCTGAGCTAGATTACAAGCTATGATAATATAAGTAGTGGGATTTGTGTTTGAACATATAGCCATAAATTGATTTCGTAATATGATGATATGACGCTTTAGCATAGAATTTGAAAAAAATTAAATGCTTTGATGTATCCACACTATTGATGTAATGATATCCATGCAATAATATTGATAATATCTATGGAGTAACAGTCTTAAACTTTAGCTGTAATATTCATGTAACAGTAAATAGAGTCTGATATGATCAAGATTGATATAGACTTCTTTTCATGAGTAGTACGTAAAATAAAATACTTCAATGCATTTATGATATCCAAGATTAGACCATGGATGATTTTATCAATATGAAAATATAATAAGAGGTTTTCTCATCACCCACGTTCTTATGTTGGAATGTTTTCTTGAGACATCTTAATTCCTAAAACATAGTTTCTCATCTGTTGGTCTGCTAATACTTTTAATGATATATAGATTTGATGATCTTATTTTGTTTTTTTGACAATACATTTGACTTCCAATGGCGTACTGAATACATTTTCTCCATTTCTTTGATTGTCTATTTACCTCATTTTACATTATTTAATACTCATATAAAATAAATATATAATTAATGAATTTCGAAATAATAGCTGAAAACCTCCATCTTTACCTCATCGGTGATGCAAAACTGTTAAATTTTTCACCTCTATTTATCAATTGGATACCAATAATAGATTTGTCTAATCTGTTAGTTGTGATTGTTATATCTCAAATTTCCTAGACTTTTCTATTGAAATTTCATCAAAATACGATGGCAGAAAGATCCATCCCTTCAATGAGATATAGGAAGCATGATACTCTAAGTTATTAATGCAATGTTTAAATCATGTTACTTATTTTTCAGATATCTTTTAATTGTCGGTAAAACATGATTCGCATTGTTTTGCTTATTTCAACATAAAGATACTTAAAATTGCATGTTCTTCGCTAGTCCAAAGTACTTCTTGGCATGCTGTAGTCAAGCCGGGTCGGTCCAATCCATCCCATAAGTTTTCGGAACAATAAAGGTCCAGATTGGATAAACAGTCTCCCACGCTAAGCAACAATGAAATTGTTTTTCCACGTTCTGATTAATTTATTTCTGTATTTTATTCGTTTGTGATTGCATAAGAGTGAGACCTTTTCAACTTTCCCATAATCTGCCTTTTCGCTTTCATTGTAGAATTCTTTTCGATATATTGATCAGTTGGGCTTCGACCATTCTCGTGGAGTTACATTACGTTTTCTTTGCAGGAGAGGGGGAGACTGAACTGAGTGATGGAGAATGCGCAGGGGGACTGAGCTCCGTAGACAGTGATGATGATGACGATGGACACGAACATTGTATAAACAACGGATATAAACAATAGATGCTATTCATGTGTGGTTTTCCATTTCAATATCATTTTTTGACTCCGTTCATGGAAGAGACTTTTGGGTGAAGCATACTGATGCTTCATGTAAGAAAAGTGGTACTTTTCATCCTCATGCTTTTCCTAATTAATGTACTATAAATTTATCTAATTAAAACCTTCAGTTCCTGCCAATTTTATAATCAAGAATTTATAACATTGGAGTCGACCAAATTCAACTAACGTAACCGCCGGATGATGCTAGATTATGATGCAAATAAAATATGCTAATGCCCACATGGAGGTGTTTGGAGAAATTTAGCCATTCTAAGCAACATCAGAGTAAATGGAAAAAAATCTAGCCAATGCGGACAATATATCCATTTATGGACATCAACATTGGGAAAAAAAAATTTCAACGTCACAATACGATATTGTCCACCGACCCTAGGTGAGGCCAACCCTAGCTAGATTTGGTATTGGGGGGAGTTGATCATAAAATTTGTGAAAATAGGACTTAATGAGATGAATTCAAATTATGAAGATTTGATTAGAAATAATCATAAAATTATAAGGAATGAAAAGTATGACTTTGTGTATTGCAATCTCAAAGCCTCAAAGGACGCATGAGTACATATGCAAACAGGGAGCGACTCAAATTTCAGTTTTATCACTGGAAGCAAATTTATCATATGAATAGAGAGAATATGAAATTCTTCGTCTTATGAGAAGCTCATATAATTCCACAATTAGCTCCTTGAACGTTGACGACATAAGCCACGTTAATTTGGTTTGGCATGAATTATAGCAAGGCCAAACTCATTTTTATTTCATTTATTCATGGGCAATACAATACGATAATTCTACTATGATAAATTTGTTGGATATTTAAGCAGTTTTAAAATATTAAAAGCTATTAATTTTTATGTCACTAAAAATCCTAAATTTATCCATTTGACACAAATACCCTCAACTTTTTTTTTTTAATCATGAAAAAACTCTAAACTTATATATTTGTGACAATAGAATATTTGTTACACTAATATGATTTCGGGAGTTTTTATGACATAAGAAAAGTTTGGGGTATTTATGTCACAATTAGCAAGTTAAAGGTTTTAATAACATAAAAAATAATTTAAGATATTTAAGTCGCAATGAGTATAATTTGCGACTTTTTGTATTTAACCCTTCCTAAACCATGGCTTCTCGTTGATCCGCCCCCTGTTTTTAGTGATCTTTAGATTTGGTGCTCTTATTTGGGGAGTGTTTTATTTTTTATTTTGGATACGTTGAACTTCCAATGACGTGATATATACATCTTTTCCATTTCGTTGATTGTCTAATTACCTCATTTTATATTATTTTATACTATTCAAATAATATATGTTTATTAAATTTGGAAATAATAAGTGAAACCTCTATCTTTACCTTCTCAGTGAATTGGTTTCCAATAATATATTTATAAAATCCGTTATATGCGATTGTTAATATCTTAAATTTCTTTGGATTTTCCTTTTGCAATTTCATCAAAATATGATGGCTAAAAGATTCATCTTTTCCATGAGATACAGGAAGCATGGTATCTGAAATTGTTAATGCCATGGTTAAATCATGTAACTCATCTTTTTCGCATCTAGCATACTTCTAAAAAAATTCTGTTATTTTCAGTAATACGTAATCCACATTAATTTGCTTCTTTCAACATAATGCGGGATCTCACCCAATCTCAATTAACAAGAATTAAAGGTTGCCTGTTCTTCATTAGTCCAGAGCACTTCTTGACATGTTGTGGTCAAGCCAGGACGGTCCAATCCCCTCAAAAATTTCGGTCCGAGTTGGGTTGGGAAAAATAAAGGTCCAGATTGGATAGGCTTATCTGTATTCCTAATTATTGCGTATCTGTATTCCTCTGTTTCTCGGTTGCATAAAAGGAGACCTTTTCCACTTTCCCATAATCTGCTTTTTGGCTTCCACTGTGGAATTCTTTGCGACATAGTAATCCGCAGGGCTTCAACAGTTCTTGTGGAGTCAAATTACGTTTTCTTTGCTGGAGAGGAGGAGACTGAGCTGAGATGCAGATGTACAGAGGGAGTGAGTGAGCTCTGTCTCTGTAGAGAGTCGTTGGAAAAAAAAATTTAGATATTATGAAATGTTAGAGATTTTTAGAAAAATTATGATTGTTAACATCGCTAATATCACTAACTTAAAATATAAGGATTTTGAGAAATCTATTGACAAAGATTATTATAAAACATTGCAAAATGATGACTTTCATCAACGCTTTTAAAGCCGTTACTGTTAAATATTTCAAAACTACTGAATATCCAATGATAGTAATGATGTTGATAATTGGTATGAACTTTGTATAAACAGCAGATGCTATACATGTTTAGTTTTCCATTTCAATATCATTTTTCGACTCTGTTAACGGAAGAGACTTTTGAGTGAAGTATACTGATGGTTCATGCAAGAAAAGTGGCACTCCTCATCCTCATGCTTTTTCTAATTAATGTACGATAAATTTATCTAATTAAAACCTTTGGTTTCCTCAAATTTTATAATCAAGTCTATCCAACATTGAAGTTGACCAAATTCAACTGACATAACTGTCGGATGATGCCAGAGGACGATGAAGATAAGATATGCTAATGCCTACATGGACTTGTTCGGAGAATTTAGCCACTCCAAGCAATGTCAGAGTAAAAGGATAAAATCTACCAATGGCCAAGTCAGCTGGATTTGGCCAAATTTGTTATTGGGAGGACTTGAAATAAAATGACTTAATAGATAAATTAAAATCATGAGGATTTTATTAGAAATAGTTATAAAATTATAAGGAATGAAAAGTACAACTTTTCCTATTGCAATCTCAAAATCTCAATGAAACACAGAAGTCAATGAGGCATCCTGGAAAAAGCTAAAATAATACACATGCAAACAAGGAATGACACATATTGCAGTTTTATCACTAGAACAAAATTTATCATGTTCATGGAGAGATACAAAAGTATACCTCTTGTGAGAAGTCCATATTATTCCACAATTAGCTCCTTGAATGTTGACGACATAAGCCACGTCTTTTTGTTTGGCATGGATAACAACATGGCCATACTCATTTAATATTTTATTTATTCATGGGCAATACAATATGATTATTCTATTATGATAAATATAAAGGGAAGATATATAAGTCCAATATAACAATTCTCAAACTATGACCTTTTTCCCTAAAAAAGTGAGTGAAGTTAATTAAAACCCAAAGAAAAAACAAAAGACATAACCCTACCGTAAGTCAATTGATAATTTTCATCCCTATATATTAACCATTAAGCTTATGTGCCTTAAGTACTTATCAGATACATCTACTTACCATGTTCAACATTGCATGAAATTGCCGTTTGCGATCCCATTATCAAATTGATAAAGGAAATCTAACGGTCAAGATTTTAGTTGTCTTGAATAGGTTAGCATTAAGCCAAGGGTGTACATGGTCGATTTTGTAGAGTAAATCAATTCCAACAAAACCTTCCATTAATTCTATATTTATGTAAGAGAACTGATTGGAGGTAGCATATGCAAGTGTAACGACAACAATTATGAGAATCACCAGTTTTTAATTTGGTTTAGCATGTACAACACCATGGTCATACTAATCTATTTTAATTTATTCAAGTGCAATTAGATATGATAATTCTACTATGATAAAAAGAAGAAAAGTGATGTAATTCCACATAACAATTCTCAATCTATGATTTTTCCGTGGAAAAGTGAGTAAAATTCATTAAAATACAACAAAAATTAGGAGATGTAACTCTATTGTAAGCTGGCCAATAACTTTCTTCCATGATATATATATATATATATATATATATATATATATATTTTTGGTGACCCAGGGAACCCCCGCAAGGCCGGCAGCCGGGGAGTAAACCCTGGGGGCGACACGTGCGACCACCAAGCTTACGTGCCATAACTACTAATCGGATGCATCTAATTATCATGTTCAACATTGTGAAATTGTCTATATGATCTCATTTATCAAAAAGATAAAATAATATAACAGCCTAGATTTCTAATTTTCTTGAATTGGTAAATACTAGACCAAGTGATACATGGTCATGATTGTGGAGCAAACCAATCCCAACGAAATCTATTGTAGAGGCAAAATATGCTAGAGTATCCACACCAATAATGAGGATGACCTGTATTTTGTGTACAAATACCCCCCTTAAACTTTTGGTGCTTCACACCTTAACCTTTGTCAAATTCTACTCTCCTCATGGTCGCACTAATTAGCTCTCCTCCCTCGTATGACTCAGTTGTATCCCTTGACCTTTTTATGTGTCTTTTTCCCTGATGTAAGAGCTGGTGGTGAAAAGAAGCCAACGGTCATGCATTTCATGTCGTCCCAACAATTTTGAAGAATGAGTTTCACAACATCTCTCACATAGCTCCACAACTAATGAAGAAAATCGGATCAATGATCTACCAGAATAGACCTTCTCATCCCTAGTAAGCATCTCTCTCTCTCTCTCTCTCTCTCTCTCTCTCTCTCTCTCTCAAGTACCGACTCATTTGCTATTTTATTTTGCTTGAGCAGAAGGAAAATGTGAGGACAAAAGGATACTCTCACTCCTTATCCGAAGAAGCATCAAGGACTACTTCGATGATATCCAGTGAAACAAACTGAAGCCGCTGTATAAGCAGAACAGGAAGCTACTCTTTCTCATGAAGGAGAGCTTAATAGACTGACAAAGGAGTAATAATAGCACCATGTTTTTCTTTGACAAAATTGTCATGCACTCTAGACATCATATTGGAATCCAATGGAATCACAAATTAATGAAATAGGACTGGATTGCTTTATTTGTAAGTACCTTTTCCAATCAAGGTAAACCATAAAAAGAGACTTCAAAAGCATCACTTAGCATATCATCCTCAGATAAGTTGCAACAAGAAAGGACAACCCTCCAACCGGAACTTTCTGTTTCCAAAATGACTTACAAGCCTACCAATAATACAAATTCTTGCACCAAGTGGAATGAAGTTCTTGGAGTCCAATAACCCACCACAATTGAAGTCCACAGGAAAGGTCGCAGTACGAAAAAAATCTTATGAAAGATTATTACTAAATAAAAAAAACATATCTTGAACCAAAATATTAAATTTATGAATTGTGAATCGTCTACCGAAAGTCAAATCAAATCCTAAGATTTGGTAAAATTTCTGAAACTAGTATTTTACGTTGAAGACTATTATAAAATTCATTAATAATTATATAAAGGTATAAACTATCTTACAGTGTCCAAAATGTGGTAAAAATAGCGGAGGGTCTTGCCAATAGTTGACGTGCACCATGTGCATGTGAATCACACGGTTGGTGATAGAGCTAAAAATTCCATTTGAAAAAGGAAAAAAAGAAAGATTCACAAAAGTTTGGTGTAAAGATTTGTAGAAGCAGCTCCAACATATCAGAAACGATCAACCGTGTGCTCTTCTTCCATGAGCAACGAGATATTACAGAATACATTGCTCTCAATTGGCAATTAAGCCCATTAGTATTATAAATTACCCACAAAACCCAAAAAACTGCACACTACAAAGTCAACCCTCTCCGAGACTCTCTTCAATCTTCACATCTGTCGTTTGAGCGATGGCCAACCTACGCAAATCTACACCACTCTCCTTAGCCTATCCCAATCGGCCACTGGGACATCGTCGCGTCAGTGAGGGGTTGCTAGATGGTGGAAGGGTTGCAGGACATGGTGGAGGGATGCCTTGAGCAGTGGAAGGGGACGCCTTCAAATGCTCCTTGTGTGGGACCTTTGCGGAGGAGTTCGGTGGAACAAATGATGCTTGATAGAATGCCCAGGATAAAGGACGCCAGTTGACTCTTGAATAGCGTGTAGAATTAGACCTTTAGGTCTTAAATTTTCATAAATTTGACGTTTGACCAAAAAATTAGAATTTCGTTAGTTTTAAATTTTTGTAAACATTTAATTTAGGGATAGTAAAATTTAGAGATCCCAATTAAATATTTTTCATCCTATGCAGTCAGTCAATCATTTAGAGCATGATACTTGCTACCGTAGTATTGGAGTTATTTAATATTTAGGCCTTAGTGGAACCATTGAACCTATACACATGTCCACTTGTAGATTCTTTAGTGAACGGATAAACTCACTTGAGATTATGAATATTAGCAATTCATCTTACAATTACTTATCACTAAGGCCTCAAGTTGAAATTAATCAAATCGCATGAGATGAATCTATAATCATGCAATTTTGATAATTATAATTAATAGGAATTGACTGAGGTCCTTGAGTTTAATTAACAGATGAGGTCATTCACAAAGTGATTCCATAATAACTTTATTGTGAACTATCAACCAATCGAACTTGAAATTGGAAATACAATGAATAACCTCGATAATTCGACAATTACTCAAAATTGTGCAACATAGTAATTTAGTCATGAAGGTTTGCTAAGGTATTCATTATAATTGGTTAAACACCGAATTATAAAAATATTATGTTCTGAGATTGAAAATTGTATGAACATGAGGTGCTATTTAAGTGTAGTTTTCCATCCCTATTTCATATTTTGACTACGTTACAGGAGAGACCTTTGAGTAAAGCATACATATGGTTCATGTATGTTATATTGGAAAAGTTCTAGCTTTCAACCTCACGCTTTTTCTAGTTATGTGCTTTTAATTTATCTAATTAGATCATGCTAGTTTTGATGTTGAATTCAACCAAATTCAACTCACATCACTATCGGATGGCGTCAGAGTATGAGTAGATAAAATATGCCCATGCCACATGGACGCATGTGGAAAAGTTTAGCCAATGCAAACAACTACAAAGCATGATATGGATAATATCTAGCCAATGTGATCGACAATGAGGATATCAACTTTTGAAAAATTTTGTTGACTTCATAGCACGATGTGTTCCGATGGCTTCACCAGTTGGGTTTGAGGACCCCACACGCTGGGACCCATTTTTCGATAGCGCCATGCACGGTTCTGGACAAGATCAATCTCGAGAAAAGACGGGAATTTGCATCTCCAGCCATCAACTAGAAAGCAAACCCATGTCGAATTTCGGCTTATCGCTGCTGTCCAGGACCTCATAACCCATTTCGCGAATCACTCGGGCGCGAGCGATTCAAAGCTACATCTCCAACTTCAAGCATTGCAACTCGCGGCTCCTGAACAATTCGAAAACAAGAAACGAAGGGAGCGAGAGAGAGAAGAATGGGGGCAAATTAAAAAGAATAATAATATGATTTTGTTGATGTCATCGACGACGTGCTCCAATGGCTCCGCCAGTTGGGTTTGGCCAATATGGAGTTGGAGGAACTTGATCCAAAGTTTGTGAAAGTTGAACTTGATTGGTCAAATTAAAAAGAATAACATTATAATTAAGAAAAAAGGGGAATAGAATAAAAAGTAGATTTTTTTTTTAATAAAAACCTCAATAGGCATATAAGTTAGTCCTTGGCAGATTCTAGCTCAAGTAATGTTTGTAATGGTTTTTGCACTGTCTAATGGTGGAAGCCTACCATAAACTAGTCTATAACTTTCATATGTATATAATAAATCGTTAGATTTATGTGCTTTAAGCACTTACTGCATACGTCTAATAATCATGTTCAATTGTGAAATTACCATTTTCAATCTCATTTATCAAAATGATTAAAAAATGGAAAGGCTTGGATTTTAGTTTCCTTTAAAAGTAATAAACCAATGGTGTACCTGATCAAGTTTGTAAAGTAAACCAATTCTTAACAAAACCTACCATTAATTTGATATCCATGTATGAGAACTTATTAGAGGCAAAATATGCAAGTGTATCCACAACAATAATGAGAATAACCAGTATTTTACACATTTGTGCCCTTCAACATTCGGTGCTTCACAACTTAGCCTTAGTCAAATTTTACTCTTTCATGGTAACACTAGTTAACTTCCTCCCTACTTAGATGAATAGTTTCCTTTTACCATTTTATGTGCATCTTTTTGTCTGTAAACCCAAGTGATGACAATGAAGTCAAGAATTGTCATGCCCGAACCCTCAAACATGCGATAACCCTTATTCACTTGTGGTTAAATGAGTTTGACGTCCCAAGATGTGTCAACAATTATTCTTTTTATCATTTAATTATGTGCATACAAAACAAAACATTAAACACTCTATTAAATAACAACAGCAGGGATAGTCGGAGATATAGACAACCATAAAAGCAAACACCCCATTTTATTTATTTAACAGATTAACCCTAGGGAACAAGTATATGTACAATCCTATAGTTAAATACTGTTCTTACTGCGATAAAAAAAGATATAAGGGGCAAAAGAGGTTAATCTACTTCATCTTAAAGGGGCTAGGGGTCTAATCAGTCCAAAAAGGAGGTATCTAGCATCTACTTGACGCGTTACCCTGGGAGTCCTTCATAGGGTCCAAATAGGCTACCTTCAAACCAAACAAACCAAGCCACATAAGAATGATGGGCTAATTCACCCCATCCCTCATCTACCCAAATAGTGGTAATAAACCCTAAGAAGAGTGTTTCACTCCCTCCTGTAGTAAACATCGATATGTGTAACTCAGTGGTGAGAGGGAGTCAAAAACACATAGGGCAGAAAGCCATACCTAGGGGCCTAAAAAATGGTTAATAATAATAAATGAGATAAAATCTCCTAAGCCTTGGTTAGTATATCAATTCGCCTTGGGGGTATTTAATAGATGCATTCCTCATAACCACAACTGACTATCAAATTGATTTGCATGCATCTTATCTCACAGCTGCGCATACCCTATACAACACAACTCATACGTACCAGACATAAATAGATAGATACTTACATAATTAGAACACAACATATAATAACCCATGCACATAGCAGCTAGGCGTGTTCAAATTATTACGACCCTTAGAGCCACAGCACAACTTGAAGGTTGATGGCCTTCCAGCCCAATCGGGTAGTACAGCATCGTCTGGATCTCTCGCCACAGGCAGCATTCCTAAATGGAGCATTGATTCGGCCTTGACTGCAACTCAACATCTAGGCACCCGTTGGACATTCGACAAATCAGGCATCATCTTTTCAAACTCCCGCAGGGTGACAAGTTCAATTAACATGTTGACACAAGCACCTTAGACTGTTCAATAAATTTAATTCTCAGGACTCTCACATCTTGGTCCACATGGGACATGCATAGAATACACATACATTGAAACTAGTGTCCCATGTAATATCCATATATCATCCTATTGCAATAATCTAACAATCAACTAGTCACGTAAGTCAGAATTCACAATAATTAATTATTATTAGAATAATTAACCAACGCAAGGGAATTTATTATTAAAATAAATAATTATCACCAAAAATAATAAATCATAATTAATTATTATAAACAATACTTTGTTAACACTAAAAATAATTAATCAATATTTAATTATTTCTAAAATAATTAAATATAATTAATTATTTTAAATTTAACTTAACCATATAGTTAGCACAAATTACAATTAAACCATAGTTAATCAACACTAAATAGGATTAATGAAATTAATCATCATTAAACTTAATTATCTATAATTAACCACTTAATCCGGATTAGTCTTAAACTAATTTATCCCTAATCAAGATTAGTACACTAATCAAAGGATTAGCATAATAACTCGTTGCTTCTCAGTGGTTATGGCATGGGAACTACTGTGGTGGCGAGAGGAATGTGTGGCTACCTCCGACTTGTTGGGATAGGACAACACGGGAAATTGGTCTTGCCTAGAGTGGCTTGGCTAGGAGAAAATGTAATTATTTTATGATGTTTGGGTGAAACTTGATTTTGAATAGTGGAAAATATTTTTCTTTATAAGCTCTTTTTCAATAAATTTTTATTATTTTATTTTTTGAAATCGTTATTTATTATTTTTTAAAATTGATTATTAATTTTTTTTTTGTGTTCTCTCCTTCCTAGGCCGGTTGCCGGCCATGGTAAGGGTCAACGGACGGCCATGCCTCAAGCTTACCTTGCTGGAGAGGCTCAAGGCTTGCCTACCTCTGGCAAGCTTGCCCAATCAGCTCATCGATGAGGTGAGCTCAAGGTGGCAAGGCTTAGGCCTTGCCAGACAGCAATAAGGCTTGAGCCTTGTAGATCGGCGATGCCCGAGCCTTGCTACAGTCTGGCGATGCTCAAGCGTTACCGATTTGTGACACTTGAGCCTCGTTGCTGTTTGGCAACGTCAAATCAACAAGCTCGGTGTGCTTATCACTGATCATTGGCCGTTGCCATGGCCCGCGACTAGCTAAAAAAGAAAAACAGAACAGCTAAAATAGAAAAACAGCAAAAAGAAAGACAAAAAAATAAAAGATAATAAAAAATCGATATTTAAAAAAAATAACAAAAAATTCGAATTTATGAAAAAAATTAAAAATAAATAAAATAGAAAGAAAGAAGTGAGGACTAATAGGGGGCTGTGAGATAGGAGAGAGTGAGTGTGGAAAATGTTTTCCCTAACTTTAAAAGTAAAACACATTTTCCCCAACATTAGAAAACTTTTTTTCCTTTATGGAAAATGTTTTCCCCAATTAATTTATTTTCCATGAAATGTATATTGGAAAATTCGGAAAATATTTTCCTAAAAGTTATTTTCTGTGAAATGAACAGAGCTTAAGATTAATAGTTTGAGGTGTGCAAACAATGTCTATCTCTAAAAGTATGAAACTTGGTAAGTAAGACTCTTATGGCTATTTCCTAGGATACAATAGACCTTTTTCTATATTCCATACCGAATATTAAAAGAAACAAGAAGAACATTATGTGTATAACCCAACACAAAGTAAAGGAAAGATACGAGAATTCAAGTATCTTAAAAGAGAGAGAGCGAACTATTATAAATCCATTATAAAAAAATTGAGGGTTTATGAAGAAATAAATTACATGTTACGAAATCATTATAAATCATTATAAAACCACTAAATAGCCGTTAAATGACCGTTATAAAATGTTATGAAACTGTTTTATTTTCATGGTAGACAAACCGTTACAAAATTTTTGTTGGTAAAAAAGCATTACAAATTTAAAATTTTTCTATATTTGAAAACTTAGAGAGATATACAATAAGTTTGATTTACAATGATCTAATATTTCTGGTTGTACATCTTTGAGCTTTTATTGGATACATGTATTAGCCATATTAGATATAGTGAAATTGCCGTCAACCATTCCATTGATAAAAAAAAAAAATTAACATTCCGAATGTCTATGTTTCAATTCTCTCATATAGTTAAGAAACAACCTAGGGGATGCATCCGGTCTTGCTTTTCGAGGAAAGCAATCCTAGAAGAAAAAAAACCTGCCACAATAATACCCCTAGGCATGGGAATGTACATGCTAGTTATAGTAGGCTATGCAAGTCTATCCACAACAATAATGAACATGACCAAATATTTGGGTATTTATGCAGCCTTTCATCACCTGGTGTTCCATGCCCTAGCCATTTGATAGTCTCTATCTTTGCGGAGAAAATTTCTCCTTCAATGCAAAATCCTTATGATGCCAGATGAAAGGAAGAAGCTTGGATCATGTTTCGCTCTCATACAAATCACTTTTGATTTGCATATAGTGATCATGTTCTGCATGGTCCAAACCTACAAACAAACAATCGGATCAGCAATTTACCAGAGAAGTGCTTCAACCTTGTGTGAAGCAATTAGGATGATAAGATAGTGAAAGAGCATAATGCCAAGATTTGGCTTGGCCACAATAATTCATCCTCACGTGGTTATTAATTCTCACACTTTTATTGCAGTAATAAACTTTCAAGATGAAATGAAATTATGGGGATGAAATTATCTAGCTGCTCAAGCTCGCTTCGATTGAAGGGAGATTGCCCCCATAAGAAGTTGCTTGTCCAGGGGAAATCGCAGTGGGAGGTTTGGAATTTAGCTGAATCGGAATGGACTCATCCTACAGCAAATTTGGAGCTCCTCCTACGTTCCATGAGGTGGTTAACACACCACGGCCAGCATACACATGGGAAACAAGTTTCTCTCAAGGTTATCCCATAACAAAACAAAAAAAAGAAGAAAAAGAAAAAAAAGAGAATCATGAAGAGAACATGGGCAGAAGTTAATGGTCAATAGATTTGACCGTTCATGTATCTAATGTAAAGATTGTCTAATGAACAATCTTTTTTGTATGGTTTGACGAGCTCCCTGTATGTCCATGAATTTCATACATCTTCATTCTTATCTCACAATCTCATATTGTGTGTCATTTTAACTTATATATGCTCTCACTCACAAAGCATATTGTGCTAAGACTCTTGTGCATGGCTGGCCAAGTGGTCAAGATGCTAGGACACGCTAAAAGTTTGCAATAACAAGCTGAGGCCTCGAATGTGAGCATGCCCATGCTCTATCAGGAAAGTCCATTTGGACTTTGGTTAATAGCATAATATTTAAATCGAGAAAAATTTGATATTCGAAATCCCTAACCACAACAAGACTAGTTTCTTGACAAAAAAAAATCAATTAAGCATTCATAACATCCCAAAAAAAGAAAAAGAAAATCATAAATTTGATATACAATGACCTATTATTCATTGGCTATCGTACTTTGAGCTTTTATCAAATGCCTCTAATAGCTACGTTCAATATTGTGATATTATAGTCCACCATTCCATCAATCAAAATTATTTACAATCTAAAAGTCCATGTTTTAATTCTTTTTTTTTTGGTTGAAAAAGTCCATATTTCAATTCTTTCGTGTATTGGTGCTGCTTGGTTCGTACTTGTCAAACGTTTAATGGCTGAAGGCGGTGGTCAGATGTGAGGGTTAACGGCGGTGGAAGTGAGGGGCGATGGCAGAGGCGATAACAAACTTGCGGGGGAGGGGGGGAACTAGTGTGATTGTAGTCGAGAATGGGCTTGATGTGGCTGCAATAAGAAAATGGGCCTAGCTTAGTTGTATTTAAAGATGGGCATGACAATGGGGTTTGCCTCGTTTCCATAGCCCACTTTCATGTGAACCCAAGTCTGAATATACAAGCGGATAGCCCGAATCCCATATTTTATAGAATATATAAATATCTTTCTTTTAAAAAATTATATAATAATATAAAATTAATTAAATAAATTTGAAAATAGAAAAAAAAAAATAGAGACCGTTAAACTGGGTTCAATAACTTTTGTCTTTGTTTACTTAGTTTGGTGACTAAAGTTAAAAAAAAAATGACAAAATGTAAGAGATGTAATCCTACTTTCATTCGTATAGAGTAAATTGTTAGGTGCTTTAAGTACTTATTCTATACATATGACAACAATGTTCGACATTGTGAAAATGCTGTCCATGATGTCATTTATCAAAACAATAAAATATTTAACAGCCTTCATTTTAGTTTTGTTGAATAGGTAAGTACCAAGCCAAGGGTGTACATGGTCAAGTTTGTAGTGTAAATCAACACCAACAAAAGCCTGCCATTAATTATCTTTCTAAGTATGAGAACCGATTCAAAGCAAAATATGCAAGTCTATCCACAACTATAATGAGAATGACTAACATTTAATTTGGTTTGGCATGTACAATAGCATGGTCAAACTAATTTATTTTAATTTATTTATGTGCAATAAGATATGATAATTCTACTATCATAGAAGAAAGAAAGAGATGTAAGTCTGATAATTCTCATTCTATAATTTTTTTCTTTCATTAGAAAAATTAGTAAATTTCATTAAAACGGAACAAAAAGCAATAGATGTAACACTACTGTAGGCCGATCTATTACTTTTATCCGCGTATAGTCAAGTGTTAGGTTAATGTGCTTTACTACTTATTGGATATATCTAATAATCATGTTCAACATGTGAAATTGTTGTCCACTATCTTCTTGATCAAAATGACAATAAAAAATCTAATGGCCGAGATTTCTCCTCCTTTTTTCTTCTGAATAGTCAAATATTTAATCAAGGGTGTACATGGTCAAGTTTGTGGAGTAAATCAATCCCAAGGAAACTCACTATTAATTCTATCTACGAGTGTGAATTTGATCAGAGGCAAAAGTGCAAGTGTATCCACAACAATAATGGGAATGATTTGTATTTAATTTGGCTTGAAATGAATGGTAGTGTGGTCAAACTCATTTATTTTGATTTATTCACGTGCATTTGAAGATATGATAATTCTACGATGATTGAGAAAAGGAAATAGATATATGTTTGATATAACAATTCTCAATCTATAGCCTTTTCTTTTTCCAAAAGAAGTGAGTACAGTTCATTAAAACACAACGAATAGAAACGGATGTGACCCTACCTATAAGCCAATCTGTTACTTTCATTTGTATATATAAAACCATTAGGTTTATGTGTTTTAAGTATTTATCAGATATATTTTGAAATGACTATATGTGATCACATTTATGAAAATGGTTAAAAAATCTAATGGCCTAAATTTTAATTTCTTGAATAGGTAAGTACTGAACTAAAGATATACATGATAAAGCTTGTATAGTAAGTCAATCCCAACAAAATCTACCATTTATTCGATCTCCAATTATGAGAACTAATTAAGGCAAAATATGCAAGTCCATCCACAACAATAATAAGAATGATTGATATTTTGCATATTTATATGCCCTTCAGCATTTGGTGCTCACACCTTAACCCAAGTCAGATTCTATACTCTCCTCACAGTCACGCTAATTAACTCTCCTCCCTCCCCTTATGGACAAATTGTTTCCTTTGACCATTTCGTGTCCTCTTGTTTTTTTGTCCAGTGTAAGCCCTGGTGATGACGATGAAGCCAAGAATCTTGCATTTCATGTTGTCCCAATCATTTTGGAGAATGAGTTTCGACACATCTCTCACACGCACATGCACCTATGATGCTTGCAAAAGTTGGATCAGTGATTCACCAGAATAGGCTCTCACCCGTGGTCTCTCTCTCTCTCTCTCTCTCTCTCTCTCTCTCTCTCTCTGATATCAAATGCAGCAATGATTTGCTAATAATCCTATCATTACAACTGACAGTTCCCTATCCTTGCAACAAGAGAAAGCTACAATAAAGCACGAAACAGGAGTGACAACGCAGGAAGAACATGGATTGCCTGAATAACTGTTCTCATGGACAGAAGAGGCAGCAAAGTCTAGTTTTCTTGAAAAATGAAAAATATTGGGTTCTCGGGTGCATTACGCAAAAGAAACCGCTCATCATCTTCGGTGCCCACCTGCAGGTGTAAAAACTGTTCGTTGCTCAAAACAAGCTGAGCAAGCCTCCATTACCTTTGCTAATGATCAACCTGAAAGTGGAGACACAGAACTCCATCCAACTGGCATTTTTTAAATGCTCAGATAGATCTGCCTGTAGTTAAAAAGACGGCTAAGAGAAAGGAGAGAAACTAAGTAAGAGAACATGGGGACAAGTTAATGGTCAATAGATTCCACTTTCCAATCAATAGGATTTGCCCTAGTGATCACCCTTCTCATATGGGAAATGGGAGGCGACAGTTTGAGCCCCCATTTTCTGGGGGGGTTAATTTTAGATATGGGTTTCGACTCACACACCCCATAATGAAGTAGAGCAAAATACCGAGAGTGAATCAAGAGTTAGACCAAAAACAAAAGCAAACTAAAGATTCCACTTTCCATGAATGTAATGTAAGGATGGGATATAGTGATGGATCTTTTCTATATGATGTGATGAGCTTTCCTTTATTTTAGTCTCCAAAAAATTATAATGTGCTTACATGAAATGTACACATCTTCTTCTCCATCAAAGATCTCGTAGTGTGCTACATTTGAACTTATTTATACTCTCACTCACAAGCGGAGGCCTCGCATCATGCCATGTGTTGTCCCAAAAGTCCATCTGGTCATTGGTTAATTGCATAAATTATTAAATTGAAAAACATATCTTGAATCAAAATATTAAATTTATGAATCGTGAATCATCAACTGAAAATCATATGGAATCCTAATATTCGGTAAAATCACTAAAACTAATATTTTACCCTAAAAACAATTATAAAATTCATTAATAAGCATATCAGATATAAACTATCATGTAGTGTCCATAATGTGGTGAAAATAGCGGAGGGTCTTGCTAATAGGTGACATGCACCATGTGCATGTGAATTGCACGATTGGTGATAAAACCAAAAATTCCATTTAAAAAAGAAAAAGAAAATGATTCACAAAAATTTGTCCAAGGAACATGGAAATGGACCACTTTTATGAGAAAAGAATTTGAGGTTGTATATACAAGCATGTGTACAATGGCTAATGCTCAAAAATAAAAAGTGGATTGTGGTGGTATGCTTGTATGATCACTAAGTTGAACAGCTGTCTCGACCGTAAATTGGGGGATGATAGTTTGACTTGTTGGAAACCCGATGGGGGTTTGGATGTGGAGTTGCGGTAAAGGCCAGGCCTATACTGTCATGCCCCGACTCTCAATATTGTGATAACCCCATTTCACTTAAGGTCTAGTTGTACGACATCCTAGATACTATCGTCGACCAATTCATTTTATCTTGTAATTAAGCACATGCGGAAATGAACAACTCTCAAACCAAACAATAAGAATAGCAACAACAGCAACAAAGGAAAGACAAACACCATTTTATATATTTGAAGGTTAGCCAACACACTAGCAAATACATACATGTCTTACTATAGGTGACAAGTTAAGACCTACTCAAAAAGGGACCGGCCTAGCTAACTTAACACTATACAAATGCCTACTCGCTGGCCTCAAAGGGATCGCTCTCTTTAATCCTCGGGTATTGCATCATGTCACGCCCCGACTCTTGAGCTCGCAACAACCCCTTACCATAGTTAATTGAAAGCGATGTCCCAGGACTTGTCGACAACCATTCATTTTAATATTTCGTTATACGCAAGCGGAAGACGAACCATCCCCAGTGCAACAAACAATCAATTATTCAATTAGGGATAGAGGGATGAATAACAAAAATAACTATCACTACTCATTTACACAATTTACTAGATTAACCAACAGAGGATCGTTTTCCGATTCACAAGCTCGACAACAGGGGCCGATCCATCCTCTAAGCCAAACCAAAAATGAACTAGGCTAGGCTAATCCAGCTGTACAAAATGTGTAACATCCTGAATTTCGACCCATTCTGGGATAGATGAAATGGTTAATTTATCAATGCACTGTTAGTTACGTTTACTCTGAGTTGGCCCCTCACGAGTTAACTAACTGTTCGGCAAGGCAATTAAGGATCGGTACGCATACGACTAGTGAATTTAATCAGGGATAGGTCGCTCGACCATAAGGATCAAAGAGGAATAATACTACATTGTTGCAGGCCAATTAGCGAACGGAAATAAATCGAGTTGGCAAAAATACGAGGTCGGATTGCGGGTGATTCCGCACGACTTCGATATTAATTGCGGACGACGTTAAACCGATTTCCTTTTTGGCCATGTACTCAGTGTGAGCAATTAACCTCTCGTGATTACATGACAACCGATGATTGCCTTGATTCGAATGCACGATTGTGGATTGAAAAGCTATCGACCACGGGTTAACCGCGTGAGAGCCCTTAAACGCCGCCCGAAAGTTAGGTCGTACCAAAGTCGCGATTGATCGATGTTAACAGCGAATTTCAATCCGGTATCGAGTATCGAAATTTTAAAGGTGTCGAGACTAAATATTGGGCATTGTCTCATTAATTCTCGAATTTTTCGATAAGTCCGAAATTATTAAAAAAGGATTCAACGAGTCGAGTTCTGGAGCCAAATATTGTGAATTTGTGCTTTAGGGGTAAAAGACCAAAATACCCCTCTCTAGAAGCTTGTTTGGATTTTGTTTTGTTTTGTTTTCTTTTTCTTTTCTTTTCTTTCCCCCCATCTTCCTCCGCACGTTTCTCTCTCCTCCCCCTTTTTTCTCTCTTTCCCCCGCGTTTTCTTCCCCCTTGTCGACACCCACTTGCCCATCTTATCTTTTCTCCCCCTTTGACTAGTCTTCTCTTCTTATCTCTTTCTTCTTTTTTCCCCCACTTGCTGACACCATGTACTTCTCTCTCTCTCTCTCTCTCTCTCTCGTTCGCGCAGCCCCCCCTACTGCAGCTTCTTCTTCTTCTTCTTTCTTCCTTTCTTCTTCTTCTTTTTCGGCCGACGTCCCTGGGTTGCTGCTGCTGCTGCCACCCATCACCGACCACCGCCGCAGCTCCGCCGTCCCACTAGCTCGCCGCCCAGTCACCGGTGAGCCACCGTCCTCCGGTCTCGTCGTTCGCCAGCCCCGCGAGCCGCTGCACCGCTCCTCCTCTTCTGTCTGCGGGTGCTGCTGTCTTGCTCCAGTCCTGACCGCCTCATCGTCCAGCCATCCTCCGCCACGTCTGGCTGCCTTGGACCGCCGCTAGGCACCGTCCGGGAGCCACCCCAGCTCAAGCCACCGCTGCCTCCGCCTGTCTCTCCCTCTCGGTCCCTCTGGCCGTGACCAGGAGAAGCGGCCAGCTGCCTCGCTGCTGCAAGCCGCCGCCGGTCACCGCCATAGGCCCGTCGGAGGACCACCCCCGAGCCTCCTCCGCCGCACCGGAGTCACCCCATCTGCTGCCCCTTTATTCTTTCTTCTTCCTCTCGGTTTTGGCCGACCCAGATCCGGCCAGCTGCTGTCCTTGGCTTCTCCGCCACCTGGCCGTGGCTCACCGTCCGCCCAGACCCCGCCGGAGGCCGACCAACCACCCTAGCCGGTTACCACCCCCAAACCAGCTGCTGCACCGCCTCTCCTTTCTCTCTCCAGCTTCTGTCCAGACCTCGCCGGAGCCGCCGCCTGGTCGCCGGAGCTGCTGGCCGCCGTCTGGAGTTGCCAGGCCGCCCACCAGTCAGCCCCGTGCCACCACAGCCGCCGGTTCCTCCTTTTCGCCGCGCGGACAGCCATCCTCGGCCGAGACCTGGTCCCGGGCCCCCTCGTCCCGACGCGCCGGAAGTTCCCGGGCGTTCCCCTCGCCGCCGCCGTTGCGCTCGAGTCGTCGGAATCGACTAACCCGTGAGTCGATTTTCTAAACCTTGCTTAGGGTGCTAAACTCCCTTAGGGTGATTAGTTTAATATTAAGCTTGATTAGTGCTTTTGAATGATGGATGATTAGTGTTTTATTGTTTGATTAAGCATGTTTAGTGTTAATCGTGATTAGAATAAATTAATTGCGGTTAGAGTAACTATGGTTGGTTAATCGCGGTTAGATTAAAGTAATCTTGGTTGGATTAATTAACCATAGTTGGGTTAGACCGATAACCATGATTAGTATTAATAAATATTATTATTATTATTGGAATAAAATAATAATTATTTATTATTTTCGGGATTATTTATTAATTAAATTAATTTATAATTTCGAATTATTAATAGTAATATTGTTATTACTATTCATTGCTGAAAATTAATTATTTTTGGAGAAAATAATTAATTGTGATTATTTATTGGAAATGGTTTTAATTGAGTAATTTTGGGGGAAAATTACTATGGTCTATTTTTCCAAAGTCAATAATATTTATATACTATTTTATTAAATGACATTGGTTTATTGAAGAAGGGTTTTACTAAATGGAATTATTTGGGTTGGATAATTAATTATGGGATTGAAAAATAATTATAAGTTTTTTGTGGGGCTTGAATTATTTTATCGGAAAAATCGACTATAGTATTATATGTTTCTTAAATGAGTATCTTTGAATATAATTATATTTTATACTTATTTTTGGATAATTGAGTATTGTTGGAAATAGTGGATTGGTGCCGTCGTGTGGACACATATTTATTTATTATTAAATATACGTGATTATTTGGAAAAGTGTGCAAGTATCGTGATGTTGATCGGTCGGAATTGATCGACAGACTGTGACTTGAGCTGTTCCCAAGAGTTAGGGAATGGGCGTGATTGAATGTTGATTGAAAATCGAATTTTGGAAATTGTTGAGCGAGATCGCATGACATATTGCCTGTGTTATCTGAAATGACATGTCGCATGAGCATGAGCGATGTTGCATTCACGACAAAGCAAAGATATAAATGGATTGCTTGATGATGTGTTGCATGGTCACATTAAGAGGAGAGCCCGGCGTTGCCGGAAGACCGCCAATCCCTATGGGGTTGTGCCATGGCCAGTGGGTCACCTAACTTCGGTCGGATGCCTAACAGGGAGGGGTTCTATGTGGGATCGCGGTATGGGGGCGGGTCCCGGGCCTCTATCAGTAGCGGGACTGCGGTAGTGGGCGAGTCTTGTGCTCCTTCGGGAATGCCGTCTTGGGAGTGAGCCCTTGACGTCGCCGTGCCTCGAGGTAAAGAGGACGAAACTGGTTTAGCCAGGAACCGCCAACCATAAGGTTGTGCCGTGGCCCAAGAGGAGGGGTCGTAATAATCAGAGCATGTGTGAGTGTGAGACATGGGAAAGTTGTGTGAGATGCTCTGATTATTCGTATGCTCCTAATATCGTGATGATTGAATTGACAGTTTCTGCAGGTTGTGTGTGCCAAGGCCAAGTAGGATCGCTTGTGTTTGCATCTACTTATTGAATTGTCATCTGATAATGCTGCTTGAGGTGTGGTATGTGTTGTTTGCCGGAACTAGGTTGCATGGTTAGATTGCTCCCAAGGCGAGCGAAGTTCCTAACCGGGGCTTAGGATTTTGACTTGCTGAGATTTATCTCACTGGTTATTGAATAACCATTGTCAAGTCCTTAGGATGAAGGATTGACGCGTGTTATGGCTTGTGGCCGTCTTTGAAGGCAGTAGATTAACCCTGCCCTATTGGTCTCATTGGCTTGTTAGGAAGATGCCCGTGGTAAGGGCTTGTACTTGTAAACTTCCTAGGGATAATCAGTAGATAAATAAAACAGTACTTTTGAATGTGTTCTTGTTGAGTTTTCCTGCTATCCCTATTTTTGTATTTGATCGGGGATTGTATTTCGCTTTCGCATGCGTTTAATTAAAAGATAAAAATAACGGTCAGCGACGGATCCTGGGGAGTCGCAAATCAAATGACCGCAAAAAAACAGGGGTTGCCGCGTGCTCGAGGGTCGGGGCGTGACAAAATGAACCCTTGGGTTCAGCTCCACGGTCACTCAGACCCATCGAACTCAGCTCCATCGACTCAATCACTAGTGGGGTGGGGGCAGGATTCTCCACTGCGGATGCGCCATTCTAGGGGCCTGAAAATTGTTAACTACGACGGACTGAGATAAAATCTTAGCGAGTTCTTCCCCTAAGCCCCAGTTAGTATACCAACTAAACCTGGGCATCTCTCCAGAACCACCTCTCACTCAACCCAACCACAAACAACTAGCAATCAATAATTAAACCATAAATAGGGTCAACCAACAAGCAAAAGTCTATTCGCATGCAACCTTACCCGGTATGCCATACCTTGCACGTTAAACCTCATTCAATGCAAGCAATGCAACCAACAATCAAATAGTCGGTTCGCATGCAACCTTACCCGGTATGCCATACCCTACATGTTACAAGTTTGCACAATACACGCAATGCACATGGCCGTTAGATGATGCAATTCATCAATCACATACGAGTCGCGTTACAAGCGATCTCACCTGGCCATTGCCACTCCCTGTACGTTATTAATTTATGCGTGCGTGCCATAAATCATGATGTGATCACTTCATGCATAATCGAAACTGATGATGTAATGTTTCTCATACACTTTGGTATCCACATGTGTTCCATTTGGCCGAGGTGCAATGGTGCTACGGCACCATTCCTCCGTAGAGGCGCAACCGTGCCCTTCCGTGCTATTACTATGGCGCTACAGCGCCCTTCCTCCGCAGAGGTGCAACCATGCCCTTCCATGCAGGCCAAGGCACTACTGCGCTACAGCACACTTTCTCTACAGAGGCGCAACCGTGCTCTTCCGTACCCTCCGAGGCACTACGGCGCCCTTCCTCTGTAGAATTGCAACCATGCCCTTCTGTATTCTCTGAGGCGCAATGGCGCTACGGCGCCCTTCCTCCACAGAGGCGCAATCGTGCCCTTTTGTGCCCTCCGAGGCGCAACGGCGCTACGACGCCCTTCCTCCGCAGAGGCACAACTGTGCCCTTCCGTGTCCTCCCTTCGGTGATTCGGACTATTGTAGCCAATGCACACATACTTGCACATACACTTGCATTTAAAATCTCAAGTCCTTCCTCATAAAAGCGGTCTATTTCCAGTATCCCTTGGACAAACCATTTTTCCCACATTTCTCATAAAAACGGTCTATTTCCAGTGTCCCTCAAACAAATCACTTTCTCATAAAGGTGGCCCATTTCCGGTGTCCATCGGACAAACCATTTTTCTTTCTCATAAAGGCGGTCCATTTCCGGTCTCTTGGGCAATTCATCTTTTTCCCATTTTTATGAAAATCACACAATTCATGTGGATGCTCATACAATTACACATTCGATTTACTCCATAAAATCAATACACATGAAATTACACAATTTAATTTTCGGATGAACAGTAATTTCAGAATTTAATAATTAAATAATTAAATTCAGAAATTAAAAATAATTAAATAAATAAATTCCGAAAATTAAATAATTAAATGCAGAAATTAATTTAATCAATAAATTAATCACATTAATCACATTAATCACATTAATCAAGAAATTAAGGAAAAACATGATTAATTAGCACAAAACACACAATTAGGCATTATTGAGCACAATTAAGCATAAATAAGCAAGATTAAGCTAAGCTAATCTTAATCCACTATCTAACCACCTATCTTAGGGCTAATGCACTTAATTAAACACCTTAATCATCCCTTAGCACTAATTAACCCAACCCTAAGCAAGTTTAGACACTAAATAGGGTTTAAGAGCTAAACTCACCCGTTAAGCGGGCCGGCGACACAGGCGTGGCGACGGTGACGAACCCGACACCCGGGGACCTCTACCACAACGATCCAAGGTGGTCTTAGGTTGAACACAGCAGCAACAAACTCAGAATCCCCACTGTAAGCTGTAAAAACTGACTACACAGGAGGAACGGGCTGACCGGAGCTAAAATGGGCTGGTCGAAGCTCTAGCGAGCAACGGGCCGACGACTAGCGGCACCAAAGGGTCGAGGGGGAGTTGCTGGAGGCTGGGATGGGCAATGTTTTGGTTGGAAATGGAGGAAAATAGCAGCAAAGGCGAAACTGTGCAGTACCGCGTGAACAGTAGGCAGTTGGCGAGCAGCCGGCTTCCGGCGGCCATACGGATTGAATGGCGGCTCCATTCGACGAATGGCCGACGCTATCCGTACGGAATATCTCTCCCGAGTGTAACAGTGGGTGGCACGGCTCAAGGTTCCATCAGGAAGGAAATGAACAACTCAGATTTCGGTGGAAGGTCAGAAGCTGAAAATTGCAGGAAGAAGGAAAATAAGGGGAGTGAGGGCTGCGATCTGTGAGGGCTAAAGGAGGAGGAGAGAGAGAGCATTGAGGGCTTCAATCCAGCTTCAATAAGGGCATTAAATGCCTTCTCCAATTCCCCAAGCAAGTGACATCATCTTCTCTCTCTTCCTTTTGACTTTTCTTCAAAATATCCAAAGGCATTTTGGTCATTTCCACCTTGCACATTTACCAATGTGTCCTTGGGCTGAAAGTGAAAGGTGGGCCTAGGAAACAGGCTGGAAAATGAATAGGAATGGGCTCGGGAATTTGTTGGGCTCAAATTGGCTCATATTTAGACAACGGGCTCGGATGGGTTAATGATCGGTTTGGCCCAACGGGCTCACTTGCTTGTCTCGGCTTTCCACGATAGCTGTCCCACCTTGGGCGTGAGGCCCACACTGTTCGTACTCGGCTCATATCCTTGTAGGCTCGTTCCTCAGTTCGAAAATCCCTTTTCCAAAAACTTGGCCCAACCGACACTGTCGACTGTTAAGGAAGCATCGTCCGAAAGTACGTCTTGGATGTTTCCGAAAATTCGAAGTCCAATCTTGGATTCTCATGCTTTGTCAATTTTGCCCAAATGTCATTTTGGTATAATTCAGACTGACAGGCGGCTTCGAGGATTCACACGTAACCGACTCGTGCCAAACCACGTTCAAGACTTCTCGACACATGGACGTCTTTGACGACATGAAATTGCGAAGGATGGATTCTTATTTCAAAATACACGATTATCAAGGATCGACATAGGGTCATTCACGGATTCGATAATAGTAAACGGAATCACCCATTGTCCCATTATTTCTGTCCACGAATCGACTTCTATTCATCCCTAAAATTGGTCTGCATGACTACAGGATCGTCCTTACGCAAGTCTTACTGTCAAGTCATTTTCCCAAGTCGAGTCCTTTAGTTGCACAAGTTATATCTTCAGTAGCCTTTCCTCTCAAGGTCAGTATCTCAGAAATGATTGGGTCCGAGCGGAATCAACTAACAATGCATTGGCGAAATTCACGTTCACTCATCCCTAAAAAGGCTCGAATTTCAGGACGTCACACATCATCTAGATCCTGAAAAGGTTAACCACGATGGATTGAGATAAACTCAACAAATTAAAGTTGTAAGCCCCGGTTAGGAACTTTGCTTGCCTCGGGAATTTAACATATAACCTAAATCATCAAATCATCCAATACCACCTCAGAGAAATAAAAGCAGAAGACAGTTTAATAATTAGGCATAACCATAGGCAACCTTACCTAGTCTTGGCACACATGACCTGCAAAAATTGTCAACTAAATCATCACGACATTAAAAGGCATGTGAATAATCAGAGCATTGCATGCAATTTTCTCATGTCTCACATCCATACGTGCTTTGATTATTACGACCCCTAAGGCCGCGGCAACTAGTCAACTAGTCGTAGACCAGGCATCGTCCTCTCCTATGAGGTACAACGACGTCATGGGCTCTCCTCCACTAACAGCATTCCCTAAGGAGCATGGGTTCGGCTTCTACCGAGATTCTGCAATTGACCACTATCAGGCAACCGATCAAAGTCAAGACGACCAAAAGGCCATGACACAACCCCAAGGGTTGGTGGTCTACCGATAGCGTCGGGCTCTCCTCTTAATGTGACCATGCAACACATCATCAAACAATTCGTTCTTTTCTTTACTCTATTGTGAATGCACATACAATTCGTGCTCACGCAACTTGCTATTGCAGTTGAGACATGTATAATGTCATGCAGTACAATCCAATCACTTGTAAAAATTATGACAAAGCGAAATTCAATTCCAACCAATCAACAATCACGTACATTCCCTAATTCTTGGGAATAATCAACAATTTGCACTTCAACAAGTCTTAACAATCAAGAACACAACAATTTGAAATCAAAATTTTCTTCTGTATGAACACTACCGTGAACAGTAATTATGAATAGTAAATTCGTCCGAAATTAAATAAATAAATAAAAATAAATAAACTTAACCATGGTTAATAAATTAACTCAACCCTAGTTAATCTAACCTAACCATGACTAACTTTTAACCTTGGTTACGTTAATTAATTAACCTTAGTTACTTTATTACTAATTATGGTCAATTAGCTAACCTTAGTTAGCCTTAATTAACCATCCTAATTAACCAATCAACCTTAATTAATCACAAATACACTAATTAACCCCTAAACAAGGATTAGGAAGTTAACTTATTTGGATTGGAAATCCAGCGACACTAATGCATAGAGGGGAATGAGGGCTACAAGGGGTAAGCACGGGGATGACAACGAGTGACAAACAATAGCCGAAACGGGCCAAAAGCAGTGCTGGTTACTGTTTACACGGAACTAGAGTAGCTGAGAGGAAAAGGTCGAAATGGGCGGCTAACGGTGACTAGGGGTGATCAGAGGTGTGCAGTTGGCTTCCTAACTTCCGTGGCTACACTTTGGGTGGTGGTGGTGGCTCCGGTGACGGTGGCAAAGCTGTTTTCCAGTTGGAAAACAGCAAGGATAGCAAGAAATAGTAAAAATGGAAGGGAAAAGGAAGAGAAAAAGGGAGAGAGAGAGAGAGAGAGGGGAGGCTGTTGCACGAATTTGGGGGAGAAAAGAGGAGAGAGAAGGGGCTGAAAACTTGAAGGAGAAGCCAAGGCAAGTGGGCTTGCCATTTGCTTCAAGAACCAATCACAAGCAAGCAAAAACAAAGCATAAACTAAGCCCACTTGGGCACAAAAGCAAAAGGCCAAAAGAGAGAAGCCCAAGGGCTAGAAGGGAGGGGAACTTGGGCTAGCGTGGGCCCCTCTTGGGCTAGGATGAATGGGCACAAGGCCCATTGGGCTGCCGGTCTTAGGCCAGCCCACCTGTGGGCCTGAAACCTAGTCCAATTTTTCCTTTTTCTGACACTTCCGTGTCCAACGAAAAATCCAAAAATAAATGAGGCGACATCCAAATATTTAGTCCTAATATTACTGAGAAGTTGGTTTCCAAAATCAGATTAAAAATCGGGGATAAATTGAGTCAATTGCGATTGTAGTACAATTTGGATTATCGAGCGCCCTCTTAGGACTTTCCTCACTTTTGACCTGTGATCAATCATTCTTTGATCCATGTTAACGTCAATTCTCAAGTCAGGGATGTCCCTCAATTGTTGTGTGATCCCAGGGGCTCAATTGATAATCTCGAGTACCAGATGAAAAGGATTCGGTTTAACGTCATTCATAGTTCGTATCGAAGTCGTGTAGAAATTATCCGCAGTTCGACTTCGTACTTCTGTCGAATTGATTTATTTCCATTTCCTTAATAGTTTAGTACTTAGAAGATATCGTTTCCGCCTAGGTCCTCATGGTTGAAGGGTTCATTTCTGATCAAAATTGCGAGTTGTACACATATCGTTTCCTATTGGCGCCTCCCTGTAATCCATTATCCCATAAACACATAGTTTGAAAATTTTGTACTGACCAGGTCTTTGACTAACATCGCCATTTTATAAAATCCCAAAATGGGGTCAATTCTCAAGATGTTACACATACTCCTTTGGGAATGCCATCTTGGGAGGAGCCCTTGACGTCGCCGCGTCTCACAAGAGAGGGCGATGCCAATAGACACTGGTGGGGATTCAATTGTAGCCCTAAGGGGTAGTAATAATCGGAATCCATAGAGCATATGAAAAACATGGTATTATTGGTTCCAATTATGCATGAGTTGATCACATTATTTATAACATGCATGAATTGACGACGTGCAAGGTGTGGCAATAGCCAAGTGAGATTGCTTGCGACATGACTCATATGTGATTGATGAAATGCATCATCTAACGATCATGTACATTGCTTGTATTGTGTGAGGTTTAACGTGCAGGGTATGGCATACCGGGTAAGGTTGCTTGCGAACCGACTATTTGATTATTGGTTGACCTTGTTTGTTGTTTGGTTGCTGGTTGCTGGTTGTTTGTGGTTGGGTTGTTTGAGGAGTGGTTTTGGAGAGATACCCTAGGTGGAGTCGATGTACTAACCAGGGCTTAGGGGGAGAATTTGCTGAGATTTTGTCTCATTATTTATTGTATAACTACTTTCAGGCCCTTAGAATGGCGCACCCGTTGGTGCGATTCGGGATCCCTAAGGATTGGGAGACCGTTGTGATGCACCACTGCTTCCTAGGTTGGGTGCATTTGCACGAGAAGCATCTTTCCATCATCTGGGTGGACGAGGGACCAGGGCAATGGATACCCCATCGATTCCTAGCATAGTTCATTAGGGAGGATGATATGCTGATTAGTCCTTTGTGTGGTTTTGACGGGCTGCTTGGTAGGGGCCTCGAGGATGCTGACTAGGATCCCAAGGAACTAGACCCTCCTAATGGTGGAGTGGAGAATCCTGCCACCGCTCCTCCAGTGATCGACCCAAACGCCTCAAATTATGACCAAACGGAGCTTGAGTCCAATGGGTCCAAGTGATGGTGGTGCTGAACCTGAATGTTCATTTTGTATAGTTGGATTAGCTTAACATAATTTCTTTTTTGTTTGGCTTAAATGATGGATCGACCCCTTTATTAGGCTTGTAAATTAGAAAAGATCATTTGTTGGTTAATCTAGTAAAAATGTATAAATAAGTAGTTGTTGTTGTACTTGTTGTTTATCCCCCTATCCCTATTTGATTGTTTGATTATTTGTTGCCTAGGAGATGGTTCGTCTTCCGCTTGTGTATAATGAAAGATTAAAATGAATGGTCGTTAATGAGTCCTGGGACGTCACTTTCTATCGACGAAGGGAATGGGTTGTTGCATGCTCGGGGTTCGGGGCATGATAGTATCCAAAACAATAATGGGAACGATTCATGTTAAGTTTGGATTGGAATGAATAGTGGCGTGATCAAACTTGCTTATGTAGATTTAATCACGTGCATTAGGATATGATAATTTTACTATGATTGAGGAAAGGAAAGAGATGTATTTCTAAGATAACACTTCTCAATCTATAACTTCTTCTTTTTCCCTAAAGAAGTGAGTACAGTTCATTAAAACACAACGAACATAAAAGGATAAAACCCTATCATATGTCAGTCCGTTACTTTCATTCGTATGTATTAAACCATTAGGTTTGTGTGTTCTAAGTACTTATCAAATACATTCTGAAATTATCTTATGTGATCCCATTTATCAAAATGATTAGAAAAATCTAATGGCCTAAATTTTAGTTTTCTTGAATAGGTAAGTACTAAACCAAGGATATACATGGTCAAGTTCATAGAGTAAATCGATCCCAACAAAATCTACCATTTATTTGATCTCCAAATATGACAATTGACTAAAGGCAAAATATGCAAGTGAATCCATGGCAATAATGACCAGTATTTTGCATATTTATATGCCCTTCAACATGTGCTGCTTCACACCTTAGCCTAATTCAAATAGTACTCTCTCCTCGCAGTCACACTAATTAACTCTCCTTCCCCTCATGAGCAAATTGTTTCCTTTGACCATTTTATGTCCTGTTTTTTCGTCCGGCATAATCCTGTTGATGACAATGGAGCCAAGAATCATGCATTTCATGTCATGTCGTGCCAATCATTTTGGAGAACAATCTTGACACATTTCTCACATGCACCTATAATATCTGCAAAATGTCGGATAAGTGATTCACCAAAATAGGCTCTCATCCCCAGTAACTCTCTCTCTCTCTCTCTCTCTCTCTCTCTCTCTCTCTCTCT